>OZJO01011628.1:0-10203 GCA_900406225.1 Acrobeloides nanus | reverse complement strand
TTTCGGACCCGACCGGGACTTGAACCCGGACCTCATGGCTACCGTCCAAGTGCACTACCATTGTTCAAAAAAAGAGAGCTCTGTGATTAGCGTAAAATAAGGAGTGGCAGCCCAAAAAAATCTGCAAAAAATTTTTTGCACCCTCAATTTTTAAGTTATGCATACGCCATTGTTTTATATAAACAGAATTCTTGGTACTACTAAGGATTAGCGAGCCTACTTAACGTGATTTTTTCAAAAATTTTAGCTTTTCCTTTGGAAATGAGCTCTCTAGGGGTAACTTTATGCGGGAAATCGATTGCGCGCATTGACAAAACATGAAAACGAGTTTTTTTTCGGAAAATGATCCGTATATGCTTCATAAGCATGTGATTCTTGTTTAAAATGTGGCACATGCTTATGAATTTTATACAGTTCAAACTCATTTTCATGTTTTATCAATGCGCGCAATCGATTTCCCTCATACAGTTATCCCTAGAGTGGTCATTTCTCAAGAAAAAAGCTAAAAAAAATTTTTTTGAAAAAAAATCACGTTAAGTGGGCTCGCTAATCCTTAGTAATACCGAATTCTTTTTTTAGGACTTCAGAATCAAGTCAATATTCTATGCCATCACCTTATTCATCAGTTCATATGGACAACATGTATTTTTTATCTCCCATACAAAATGTAAACTAGTGCTTTTTTCATGTTCAATAAATTGCTTTTTATAGTCAATGAGTGGACGACGAATGGCTCCATTGGATTCTATAAATGCGACGATCTGTGATATGACTATTGCCGGGTTGATGGTAAATTTATTACAGGGTGTTCCAAAAAATCGCTATTTTGTCATTTTTTGGCAAAAATTTTCAAATTTTTTCCAAAATGACTCAGGGGTATTTTTATGTGAGAAATCAATTTCGCACATCGAAACCCTAGGCCATGAAATATACAATTTTCGTATTTTTCAGTTATTTTTGGTAGGAATTCCTGCTTGAAAATACGAAAATTGAATATTTCATGGTCTGGGGGTTTTTTAAGGGTTTTCGATGCGCGCAATCTATTTCTCACATAAAAATACCCCTAATGAGTCATTTTGAAGAAAAGATTTTTTGAAAAATGACCAAATGGCGGTTTTTTTGGAACACCCTGTAGTATAACGCAGGAAGATGTTCAGAGTAGTAGAATTCACCGAACCGTTCCACTAGTTTTTAAAAATCGAACAGATTAATTTTTATCAAATTTTTGGGGGGAGGGTATTGTAAAGTGTCCTGAGGCCATTAAAAGTTATGGTATTAGTGTGCTCTGAGTAACCCATCTCAAAAATTTTAAATTTTTCACCAAGAATTTTCATTTTCTGAGAATTTTTTAGCTTAAAAATTGCCATTTTTAGCTGAAAATCTTCAAAAAATGATAATTTATGATGAAAAATGATGATTGTTGTGAACAATTGTGTTCTCAATATCATACAGTACACAAATTTTTCAAGCTGTGTCATTTTTAGAGCAACGTTTCGACTGCATATACGAATCAAACTAAAGATACCTCTTTCCACTTGAGAATGGACGATAGTATGGACATTCAGGATCAACATGACGACTCTACTACGTCAATTTCCACGCAAGTAATGCTAGGATTAGGTAAAGACATAGGCAAGCGAAAGTCCTCGCCGAATACTTCGATAACTGAGTTAGCTTTATGTAAATTTCAACATGTACAATTATTTTCAGAGCTACTCCATTCAAACGCCCATACGTTCCACGTCAAATGGTGAAAGTGAAGCCAATTGATGTAGTGGAATTGTCGAACCAGTTGCAGCGAAACGATGGCCCTAATTACAGCAAATTGGAGCCAGGGCCAAGTAAAAAGAATAATCCTCCAACACAGGCAGCTATTATGTCACTTCTTGGTGGTTCATCTGGACTCAAGCCAGTGGTTTTAGGAAGTTTCAACAAGAAAAAAGCGAAAAGCCCGCATGTCCTCATGTCAGGTTCCATCGCGAAAGGTTCGATTATTGCTTTGCTTCCACCTCAATAATATTGTTATATATAATGTTGTTGTTATTTATATAAAATGTAATATTTATGTTGCCCAAATGTTTTTGTAGCGGCACTTTGTTGTATATTTCTTTTTTGTTTGGATAAAATTTTTATGAAAATAAATTCTATCGGTCCTCCCATTATGATTTTTCATAAAAATTGTAAACAATCATTTTTCAGTTTCATTCAACAGAATTGGTTTTGTCTTAAAAGACGGGATTTTAACCAAAAAAGAAGGTGCCCATTCAAAGTTTCTAAAATTCGGAATTTAAAATTTCTGAAATTAAAAATTCTAATAGTTCAAAATTTCTAAGATCAACTTATCTTTATGAGTAAAAAAACGCAAAAAATTGAAAAAAGTGTTCATAATGGCTCGATATCACGTTTTTTAAATCCCCAATATTTTCAAATGTGATCCCCAAAAACTGCATATTCTAAAACAGAAATCTATCCCTAAATCAAAATTCAAGTGCCTTCAATAGCAATCTAAGAGCTACTGTGAAAATGTCTTGAGGTCGAGATGAGAGCTCAAATAAATGCGATTAATGTAAACATCATTGACACGCGATATAAAAAACTCCTATCCTTTTTTATTTGATACTGAAGTGTACTGTATCTCGATATGTCAATGTTGAGTGGCATAGATATTTTATGCAAATTTTTCCAACGATTTTTGCAAAATTATAGTCGGAGGCAATTTGATTTTATATTTAAAAAATCAACAATTTGTTATAAAATGCCAAAAAAGGCACTAAGACTACCGTCACCAAATGCAATATTTTTTTTTCAGGGAAAGCTCGGATCAAAAAACGGATGGGTGAAAAAGATTCTCCATACCCAAAAACCTACCCCCAGTAGCAAAATTTTTTTCCAAAAATTCAATCCTTTGTTGAAAATTATAGTGTTTTTTGAGCTTTCAAAAATCATAATAATCAGGGTTGAATTTTTGGAAAAAAAATTTTGCTACTGGGGGTAGGCTTTTGGGTATGGAGAATCTTTTCCACCCATTCGTTTTTTGATCCGAACTTTCCCTGGAAAAAAAGTATTGTATTTGGTGACGGATGACCGTGTCATGTTCAATTGTGACGGTTGTCCTAGTGCCGTCAAAAAGTTGAAAATTTGACAAAATTAAAAATTTTGATAGATTTTAAAAAATTTCAATTTTTGTTTGAAAATGATAAATTTTGGACATTTTTGGTTAAAAATTTTTTTAGGTAAACAAATAAGCGGCCATTTATTATTTTTTTATTTATAGAAGGTTTACCCTGTATATTCTTTTATGCGCAAAAGGTGGCAAGAAAAAGGATTTAAAGCAATTATGTGGATCGTTCATTACCGTTTTTACACCTGTTGCCTTTTTAGAAAGTATGTTAGTTATTAAGAGACTGATGCTAATGATAGGGTTGATTTTTGTTTTTGTGGTCATTAGGTATCGGTGAGGCGGTTATCCAAAATTTAGTAATAGGAGGTAAAAATTATAATTTTTGAATCTTATCAAATTTATTGTGACGGTCCCCCCATCACCCACCCACAGGAAATTTTGAGAAAAACTCATAAGGGGGACCAAGGTAATTTTGACAAAATCTTGAAAAATTTCATCCACCCGCCCAAGTAGACGAAAAACATCACAAAAATCATTCACCCACCCTCCCGGGCCAATGTCCTCCTCCTATTGGATATGTATGAACATGAGCATTCCTAATTGCGCTCTCGAAAAATTGATTTTTTAAATTTTAACTATACTCTGTTTCTAAACTAGCTTTATAAAAATATATAACACAAATAAAACAATTTTCAACAGAAATATACTAAAGAAAATACATCTTCCTTTCGTCTAACTTCCACCGACGATGATATTGTTGATGGGAATGTGAATCAGTTTCACGAAGAATCCAATAAAGCCCATAACTGCGATGCCAATAGCCGTTGCACATGCGATTTTCTGGTACTCCTTTCGGTCCGGCTTGGTACTTTTTCGAACAAGTCTTATAGAGCTTTTTGCAAAGACAATTCCTGATTCATAATAGGTTGTCAAGTGATCCATTATTAAGGCAATCTTTAAAAAAATGACAGTCCAAATCAGTGGCGTAGCCAGCCTCCAAGAATGAGAGGGGAACTTTTGCAAGCAATTTTTTACCTTGGTCCCCCTTTATGTTTTTTCGAGAATTTTCCAAAAATTTGGAAACATGGAGGGATCAGGCAATTTTTTCGAGTTAAAAATTTTTTTAATCATCTTAATTCCCCTGCCGATAGGCGGAAAATTTTTTGTTGAAAATCACCTATTTTTAAATTGAAATCGCGCCGCAGGCGATTTTTGTGTTAACTCAAAGATTAAAAAAAATGCTTATTTATATGCTGAAAATAATCAGAAAATAATTAATTTTTGGTTTAAAAAATGTCAAATTTGGTGATTTTTTGTTGGAAAAATTGGACAATTTTGATGAAAAACTTTAGTTAAAGAAAAAACCAGCGCCACAGGCGAAAATTTTTTTAAGAAATGCTTGTTTTTTCAGCTTAAAAAGCTGAAAATTATAATTTTTGTAGAAAAAATGGAAATTTTTTAACCTTTTTGGTGAAAAAATAGGAAATTTTGGTGAAAAATCATGAAGGAACATTATGATTTTTGAAATTTTCGGGAAAAAAATAAAGGGGGATCATTAGGAAAAATTTAAAATTTTTCCAGGAATGGGGGAACCACCTCGGGGGTCTTCCCCCTAGCTACGCCACTGGTCCAAATTCGAAAAGAAATATTTTAAACTGCACAAAACAGTAAAATTTATACAAAACAATATATTAAACTTTATTCCAGAACCAAAAATAAAACGCAATGAAATAGACAAAAAGTTGGAAAAATATATTTATACAACAGGAGGTGATTTTAATATCCTAGACATATTTATTCGAAGGGGCAAATGCCAGTTGGTGACATACATCTATATCACCAACTGGCATTTGCCCATTCGAAAGTATTCTTGTCCGGTAATAGATGTCCCATATCTCCCCTGGAACGCAAGCTTACATAGCCATTTGGGCGGATGACCAGCCAAGTTATTCCGGTATGCCCTTGCGGCATTCGCAACCAGCCTTCGAGCAGAAATTGGAGTGATCTGAAAAGTGACAATTTAAAAAAACATGTCCTGGCCAAGGGGGCAAAAAGTCCTCGCCAAGGAATATTGATTGTTATAGCGCTTTAACACGCTAGCTAGCGCTATAACAATCAATATTCCTTGGCGAGGACTTTTTGCCCCTTAGGCCAGGATATACCGCCCCTTTCGCCAGGACTTTTGCCCCCCCCCTTTGTAAAAGTGCTTCTCCCAAAACTATATCTGCTACATGCCTGGTGCTCAAAATTCGCATATTTCTGACAAGGATTTTCGCTTTTTATAACTTGTGCATCCCCAGTCTCAACTTTTTGCACACTTGTTTCAGCCGTGTTTTTCTGAATAATTTTTATCACCCCTATTAAAAAAAATTTTATCTCCACGTGTACAAGATGTTATTCTCTTATATGTATTAAAAAAACTAAGAAACAAATTATCTGACGCCTTTTTTTTCTTCACCTTCAAAAATACCGCTGTGTGTAAGTAGCCAAATGGACTTCCTATACTTCGCTTTGTTTCCCTTTCTATTTTTTTATTCTAAAGATTTGCCAATTAGACGCTCATTTACTGCATCATCTTTTTTTTTACTTTGTTGTGTGCCGTTCATTTTCCTTTATTTCCGCTTTTGTGTCCCTCGCTTTTATTATGCCGATACATTACGCTTTTAAAAAGAAAAGAACAAAAATGACCTAAGACCAACGCCGTAATTATTGGGGAGGAAACTGGGAAACATTCCCCCTCCCCCAACCCTGGAAAATTTTTGGGGAAAGAAAATTCTCCCCTGAAAAATTTTTTCAGCAACACATTCCTCTCGTCGAGGACTATCAAAATAAATTTACTTTGGGTCAAAACTTGAATATACCCATATTTGATATATTAGCTAATTTTGTATAAATGGAATAAAATTTGGATAAATTGAATTATATGGAAAAATGGGCACTAGGTCTTTGGTTACCGCGACGGTTACGCGGTCAACGGTTACCAAATCAGCAATCAGACAACATTGCCTGCATCAAAAAAATTTAATTTTTAACCAAAGTTGTTTATCATGATTTCAAGAACAACTTTGTAGAACATCACTTTTCATGAAAACTCTTTTTTGAAGCCGGTAACCGTTGACCGGTAACCGTAACCAAACGCCTAGTGCCGAAAAATGAATGTTGAAAAATGCATTGTAATATTAGAATTCAAGAAAATAGCAAAAAATTAGTCATTTTTAGGAGTGCCCGCTAAAGTAAAGAAGCGCCAAAAAACTTCCCCTCTCAACCTGAATTTTCCAAAACTACTTCCCCCAAATCTGGATTTAGATTACAGCGCTGCCTAAGACCCCTATCATGCTTTTTCTTGTTTGCTAAAATCATTAAAAGCGGCATGAGGGATGTGTCGGATTATAGGCTTAACCTAGTCCGTGACCAATGATTACGTCGGTTTTTAAAAGAGGCTCAAAATGACCAGTGCCGGTACTTGAGAGTACGTTAAGTATTTGCAGGGTAAAAAATGAAAGAGTTGAAAAAGAAAAGATGAAGATATAAAATTTCTTTGTCGGCGATGACAATTCTTTATGGATACAGGTGGTTTTTTGTTTTATAAGTGGGTTCCGGAAAGAATGAGAGATGAATGTGCAAAATTTGCATATTTTGTGTATATGGGACAATATATCTGTGTACAAAAGAGCCGGATGGGCCAATTCTGTGAGACATCGATTTTTTGTTTCCGAAACCACCATCAAATTCGAATTTTTGAAAATAAACCTCAAATTCGAAATCTCGCCCTCGAAAACCTTTTAACGACACTTATCATGCTTATAAAATTTAAAAATTTTGATTTTTTGTATATTGACACGAAAATCCCTGATTCAGGGAAATTTCAAAATTTTATATTTATATGGCATAATGGGTATAGTTTTCGACTATACTGAACACGATGATAACAATGATTTTTGCTGAAAAATGGTTAAACTGATATTTTGTTGTGCTTCAAAGCTTAAAATTAAAAAAATTCAATTTTTTGTAATTTTTTATCGATTGCTCAATTTTTAGCGGAAGCTTCTTTTGCCACTTTTGTATAACTTCTTCTATTTCCGATTTTCCCAAGCTAGTCATCATCAGTGTCCTTTTTGTATTATGCAAATTTCGCTCTCGAATGAATGTCAGTTGGCTTCTAATGGCTCTTGACATTTTGTAATTTCTTTGACCCTGATCGATTTTTTGTATCTACAAAAAATTTCTTTTCAAGGTCGCCAAATTGGTCAAATTCATTTAAAAAAATCACACATAAATCACTATCGTCCATTATCACCTAACTGTTTGATCAATTAGCGAAGAATGTGTGAAATTCCTTCTGAAAATTTTTTCATAACGGCCCGGAGTTTGTTAATTAGAGACGGCGGAGAGCCGATTATTAAGAGGAAGAAGAAAACTGTTCATTTTGCATTATCGTCAAGTGGATGTGGAGTTCGAAAATTGAAACAAAAGAGCATTAATAAACCCAGCGGGGATCAGCGGACGCCGAAAGAGAAAGAATTGAAGTGCCAACAAGAGAAAAAGGCAAGATGTGAATTTACAAAAAAATACAAAAATAGTATTTTATCGACCCCGAAATTTGCATATGCATTGTGAAATTTGTCAAATTGAAAAAGTCGACTAAACCCCTGAGCATGTGGTGTTTCTATCCGAGAAAATTAAAAAATATTGCAATCTAAATTACAGGGTGTATAAAAAACCGAAATTTGGGCGATTTCTTTATGTTTTTTCGACCAAAAATTTTTTTTCAAAAATGACCGGGCTGAATTTTATGCGGGAAATCGATTGCGCGCATTCCTGAAGCTTGAAAACGCTTTCCTGCCACTGAATCGGGGAATCGGAGTGTATGTATTGAAGCGAAAATCGGAAATTTTTAGATTTTCTGCCTGAAAATGACTTTCTGGAGGTAAATTTATGTGAAGAATCGATTGCGCGCATTCCTGGAGCTTGAAAATGCTTCCCTGATCCTGATTCAGTGGATCGGGGTGTGTGTATTGAAGCGATGATCAATTTTTGCTATAATACATCAATTTTTCTTTGAATCATAATCAGGGAAGCGTTTTCAAGCTTTGGGGAATGCGCGCTATCGATTCTCCGCATAAATTTACCCCTAGAAAGTCATTTTCAGGCAGAAAATCTAAAAATGTTCGATTTTCACTTCAATACATACTCCAATTCCCTTATTCAGGCTCGGGGGAAGCGTTCAGGGTCAGGAAAACGGGTATCATCATGCCTATATAATCTAAAAAAGTTCAAATTTTCGTGTCAATACAGCCTGATTTTCAAGATCATGAATTTTATTGTCATGATAGTACTCGTTTAAAGCTTTTCATAAGTTAAGAACATGAATCCAAAGTTATTTTTCAAAAATTTTTCTTTTTTTCTAACCAAATCAATTTTTGAAATGTGTGTGTTCTTAATAATTTTTTACTCTTTTGTTTAAAGGTAAAATAAGTTATCTGTTTAACTCAAAAACTTATAGGCCTCTTATCTTAGAATCTCCTCGTACTCATTCATTTCCACAAACAAAGCCTAATTCGAAAATCCGTAAACCCATCGAGAAAGATTAATTGCTAAATAGCAAATAGTCCCCATAGAGCCACTAAGCTTTCAATCCCCGTTTCGAAACGTCTTCTTAATTTCAATCAACAGCAAAGCAAATGAATGACGGGGTGATAAAATCTTATCTTGCATAAATAGCCGAAGAAAGTCTTAAAGGGCAAGTGCACTCACTGCCATTTTTGTTGATATTATGAAAATTCATGAAAAAATTTTTTTGTTTGATGGTAGCGATTGGATAGAAGGTCTTTTCAAAAGTTTTAATTTTTTGTTATTGATTTTTAGAAGTTGAATTTGGACGTGATGCTTCGAAGATATTGATGGAACTGAAAATCGAATTGGGGCGATCAACTTTTTATTATGGGACAATTTCCAAATTAAACAGCGCTGTTACAGCAGAACAGCGCTGATCAAATTGAACAGCGTTGTTACAGCGCTGATCAAATTGAACAGCGTTGTTACAGCGCTGTCACAGCACTGTCCAAACTGAACAGCGCTGTTTAACTCGGAAATTGGTCCAATAATTTCATCTGTTTATTACAACGAAAACATGGACACCAAATCATTTCCCTGATTCAATAAATGTTGTTTATTGAAGCGATTCATCAAACATTACAAAATTCAAATTTTTCTATTTTTATCGATTTTTCTTCCACATTTTGCCACTCCAAATATGTTTATGATCTTGCTATTTCACGCTTGACCAACTAGAAACAATCGTTAGCAATTGTTGCCGTGCGACAGCTGCCCTTAAATGGTCGACGCTTTCATACCGGACTGTGACACCGACTGTCAATCGACGAGAAAATTGTCTTCACTCATGCAAGGGCAGATAAATTCGTTTTTGCATAATTTAATATCTCATCATCTCAAAACCTTCATCTCGGGGATTTACATTTATTATATCCGGACATCTCAGTCCCAAAAATGAAAAAGGGGCTAGAAAATGAGATAATATTCTAGAAAATTTTTCAGCAAAAATTAATAGCGCCATCATGTTCATCATTCTTGAAGACCTTTAAACAACACCAATTATGCCATATAAATTTCAAATTTTGAAATTTTCCTGAATCAGGGTATTTTCGTGTCAATATACAAAAATTCGAAATTTTAAAATTTTATTGGCATGATGGGTGTCGTTTAACAATCTTGGAGGGTTGCCAAAAATTTTAAAGAAGATCAAGACTGCTGATGAAAATCGAAAAAATTTATTTTACAATTTGAATTTTGTTCCTAACTCACTATCCACTAGACTATGCATCCAGTTTATAGGGCCTGGTTCGATCCCCGTAGGTTCACTTGAAATAAAAATTGCTCAAAATTTTTGCACTTGTGTAATTTTTCATGGAGAGCAAGAATCTGAATAAAATTTTCACCATATCCTCTTCTGAGTCATCCCCTGGCTGTGACACTACCTCGGATAAAGAATCTATCTCCCTATCCTAATCATAGGCCATGACCTTCTAAGACTCTAAATCTCTTTTTTATTGATGTACACCACA
>OZJO01011621.1:0-10924 GCA_900406225.1 Acrobeloides nanus | reverse complement strand
TTATAGCTAAATGAGATGAACAAAATGACGCCAAAATTATCCAATTTGAACATTGTTTTTGGTTATTGAAACGAAAACATGAATCAGAATTTTCGTTTCAATAACCAAAAACAATGTTCAAATTGGATAATTTTGGCGTCATTTTGTTCATCTCATTTAGCTATAAAAAATTGCTACAATGTTCATATTATGAAAATTGAAAAAATTGTTTTAAAAATCGATTTTTTCGCAAAAAATTCAAAAAAGTTTGTGTATTACAACGACAAACTTGTAACAAATTGAAAATTTCAAACGCAATTATCTCGAAAACTACAACGATTCAGAACATACCGTAAAAACAAAAAATGCTCCATTTTTCATGATCTTTCCGAATATATCATTTTTTCATATGGTTGTAATTTACTGGACTGGTTCTTTAAGCTTAGACTTAGGCTTAGCCTAGGCTTAGGTTTAGGCTTAAGGTTAGATTTGGGCTTAGGTCTTAAGCTTGGGCTTATGTTTATTACATAGTGAGCCAAAAAAACGTACTTTTGCGTTTTTTGGCCTTATAGGTGATTTTGAAAAAAAATTTTGAAATTTTTTCACCAAAAAACGCAAAAGTACGATTTTTTTTGGCTCACCCTGTAAAACGAGATCTTTTGTATTCTCGACGAGGTGGAAAAGTGGTCGTTGAGAGCGTAATTTGTACCAGATAAAATTTTGCACCCTCCGTTGCATCTGATAAGGAAAACTCGCAACCTTGAAATCTCCGATTTTGCCGAAAACTGGCTAAAAATGATCTTCATATCCGACTTGATTATAAAATTTTTTTGGAATTTTGGTTCATACGATTTTCCCGAGTAGATATGCGCTTTTTTTATCGAAAAGAAAGCGCTTAAAACTCCTCTAAAAATTTTCTCTAAACATTTTTCTAAAATTCTTATGCAAAAAAGAGCTTAAAAATAGGGAAATTTAAGTTAAAGTTTGGATTGCTAATTGTAGGCGTAGGCTTAAGCTTGGGCTTAGGCTTAAGATTAAGCTTAAACTTAGGCTTAGGCTTAAGCTTGAGCGTAGACTTAAACTTAGGCTTAATTTTTGGCTTATGTCGAATTCGCGAATTTGAAGGGATGTCATTATATCAAGGTTTGACTGTATGGACATCCTGGCTAAGTGCCTAACTTTTAAAAGATTGTTTATACACACGTGTTTCTATTAACTATGTCACAAGCCCAAAAACCAAAGTTGGTCATTTTTGACGACAAATTTTTACGATTTTTTTCAAACTTTTACGATTTTGATTTTTGAATTCCCCACAACTGCCACGCCCTATCACAAGTATATTCAACGCACCCACACAATAAAAGAATCAATCTTTTTTATTCAATAATTTAATGTCAACTACGTGCTTATTGAATTATTGCATGCCAACACATGAAATAAAAAATGACGCACTTCAAGTGATCAATAAATTTTTGGTTAGTCGTAGTTCCTTGTTCCGCTTTTATAAAAATGGACCGACTGGCTGACTAACTGATTAAAATTAAGCCAGAAATTTTGTACCCGGTTGTCTGATAATTTGCTGAAGATTTTTTCTTTTTAGTTTTGTATTTTTGCTATTCTTGATTAGCCGGATTTTTTTGTTGCAGTAAAGATTTTTTCTTCTGACAATGATTTCCAGGGTTTTCGTGCCAATGTCAGACAGTTTAATTTTTTACAGGTTATACCAAAAACTCGTTTTTGCGCAATTCAAAAATTTATCGAGGTAATGAGACCTCAGCTGCGGGGGTTCAAAAACCCCGTAAAACGCTCAGCCCTATAAAAAAAGTTACTCCAAGACCAATAATAGTAAGCCATAAGTGTAACAAGTTTCGTAGAATTTCAAAAAATTGTTACATCTTTTAACTGATTTCGAAGCATCACTAGTCCTAAAGAGACTCACTTTTTTAAAAATTTGATTAAAAATTTGACCCAAATTTTGATCAAGTCCAATTTGATCGGAGCGAGAGAAAAAATCTAATTGAAATTAAGAATATACTTATCGAACAAAATTTTTTCTCACAATCACACTTCAACTCTATTCGTCCCAGCTCGTCCCAGCTGGAGATGTTATCGATTTTCCCCCCACCGCATGTAAATTATCTGACGTCGAAATCTAGCCCGACTAACTTTCACTCAATAAAAAATTTCGCTCTGGTGAGAGAAGTGTTTTGAAACAGAGACTGGATGTTTGGAAAATCTCCAATTTCGTTGGCTATTTTTTTGAATTTTTTATAGAATTTTAATTTTTTCGATTTTTTCATTTTTTTCAACATTTCAATTTTTTTAGACAATTTTTCCTTTTTTTACAGGATGATTAAAAAAGGAAAATTTTGCGATTTTTTTCTATTCTTAATTTTCATCAAAATAACCCCTATAAGGGGGAGGTTTAATTGTAAATGCAAATGCAACTTTGTTGTTCGTAGATGCCGCGGTTGATGATATAGATGAAGTTGCGGATATGTCTCCTTGCGCGGCGGCTTCTTTTTCGACTTTCTTGGCATGTCTTACGGCTTTCTAAAAAAAGTATCTATGAAGATCTTGCTGTTCCAGAAACTTTAATTTTTTAAAGTTTTTAAACTGTCGTATTGGTTTAGAAATTTGAATATAAAAGCATGTTTTTCGATTTGAAAGATCCGTTTCGAAAAGCGTGTTTTAAAAAGCGTGTTTCGAAAAGCGTGTTTTGAAAAGCCCGTTTTGAAACAAGTGATTTGAAAAATCCTAGAACTACTAAAATTCCAGTTTTTAAATTAAAATTCCAACTTTGGGGTCGTAGAGCACACTATAATAACAAGATTTTTGCAATTGTCTTCTTTTCTCTCGTTTGCCATGTAACCAAGGTCAATATCAATTCCAACAATTGTAAATTTTTAAGGCTCTCTTTCTCTTTTGCTGTGCCATTTTAAAAGATCCAACGCGTCTCCTAGCACTTAAACCAGCTCACACACCCTTCACTATTGTTTATATTAGAATTCGAAAATGTCTCTGGTTTTACAGCTGTTCAAATTCGAAATTTTCAACAATGAAATTTCGTGAAGCAATTTCTTTATAACAAAAATAGGGCTTTTTGTTAAAAATTTTGGCATCGAAAATATCGGAAATGGATTTTTTTTGCTTATACAAAATTCATGAAGAATGGTGCATTTTTTGTTTTTTTACAGTAAATTCTGAATCGTTACAGAAATCGTCCCGAAATCGGAGACTCATTTCGAGACGCTGTCTCGGAACGGGTTGAATGTTTCTGAACATTGACACGAAAATCCTGAATTTTACATTTTTATAAATTATTGGATGTATTTAAAAACAAAGACGGCATTTTTATAGCTCGACAAGGCGAACAACACGACATCAAATTTGATAATTGTTTTTGGTTATTGAAGCGAAAACTCTGATTCAGGGTTTTCGTTTCAATAACCAAAAACAATTGTCAAATTGATAAATTTGGTGTCGTTTTGTTCGCCTCGTCGAGCTATAAGGAATGCCGTCTTTGTTTTAAACATTACAAAATTCAAACTTTTTCGATTTTTTTAAATAAATTTTTAGGGAAAAAATTGATTTATGTTTTGTTGTCCAGACTAGTTTTTTTAAAGTACTTTCTCGTCATTCGATCAAACTGTTTTATGTTAATCCTATTTTCGACCTACCTCTACAATTATCATAAACATCAAAATTCTTCTCATATACTGGATTAATTGCGTGTTTACCAAAAATCACAATTTTTCGCTCAAATTTTTATTCGAATGTTATTTAGATTCTCATAACTCAACTTGCTCACAATCATGGCCAATTTTGCTCATCGTCTCGAAACGGGTTGAATTTGTCTGAACATTGACACGAAAACCCTGAATTTTACATTTTTATAAATACACTTAATTATTGGATGTATTTAAACATAAAGACGGCATTTTTTATAGCTTGGCGAGGCGAACAAAACGTCACCAAATTGATCATTGTTTATGGTTATTGAAACGAAAACTCCGATTCAGAGTTTTCGTTTCAATAACCAAAAACAATTGTCAATTTGGTGTCGTTTTGTTAGTTTCGTCGAGCTATAAGGAATGTCGTCTTTGTTTTTTAAATACAATAATTAAGCGTATTTTTAAAAAATGTAAAATTCAGGGTTTTCGTGTCAATGTTCAGACACATTCAACTCGTTTCGAGACGGCATCTCGAAATAAGTCCCCCGGTTTCGGGACGATTTTGAGACGGATAGCGCCTCAAATTGCGTTTTGAGACTGCTAGCGTTCACCCTAAAGGACCATGACCACGAAAATAGATTTTTTTGTTGAAAGTAGCCTATTTTGTAGAGCGAAAAATTCTGGGCAACTTTGTTCAATAATGTTATGTGTTTTGAGCTAAACTGAAGGATTTTTTATGTTGTTAAACGTTTCCCAAGTATTCATGTCAATATACAACAAAATTCAAATTTATCGAACAAAATTCCATTTTTTACAAAGATTTTAAAGTTTTCACAAAAAATGACAAAAATACTTTTTTTATAACTCTATGAGGCGAATAAAATGACACGAAAATTATCAAATTTGAACATTTTTTGAGTTATTGAAACGAAAATTCTGATTCATGTTTTCGTTTCAATAACCCAACAATGTTAGATAATTTTTATGACATTTTATTTGTCTCATAAAGTTATAAAAAAAGTACATGTCTTTTTTTCATGAAAACTTTAACATCATTGTAAAAAATGAAATTTGGTTCGATAGATTTGAATTTTGTTGTATTGACACGAATACTTGGGAAACGTTTGACAGCATAAAAATCCTTCAGTTTAGCTTAAAATACATAACTTTAGTGACCAAAGTTGCCCAGAATTTTGTGCTCTACATGATAGGCTACTTTAAAAAAAAATTTATTTTCGTGTAACTGTTCTTTTAAATTTTGTCTGTGTATTACAACGAAAACATGCACATCTATATCATATCCTTGTTTAATGAAACGATTGATCAAACATTAAAAAATTCAAACTTTTTCGATTTTTTTATCAACTTTTAGGGAAAACATTGATTGTTGTACTTTGTTGTCCAAACCAGATTTTTTTAAAGAACTGTCTCGTCATTCGATCAAACTGTTTTATGTTAATCCTGTTTTCGATCTACGCCTACAATTATCATAAACATCAAAAAATCTCTCCGCATACTTGATTAATTGCGTGTTTACCAAAAATCACAATTTTTCGCTCCAAATTTTATTCGAATGTTATTTAGATTCTCATAACTCACTTGCCCACAATCATGGCCAATTTTGTTCAACAGGTAATAAAAAAAATTTAATTTTGAACAACTTCAGTAGCGTAGGGAAAAAAATTAATTTTGGAAAGTTGTCAAAGTCACCCCCGAAAGCAAAAAAATTTTTTTCAAAAAGTTTGCTCACAGATTTCGTTGATTGGTCGGTAATTTCCAGACCGTCCGATCTGGCACCCTCTAGTTAGACTAACTCAAAAAAATTTAGGTCGAAAAAATCACATGTGTCGGAGCTGGATATGTCGGAGGTCCAACTTGTGCCATGATTGCTCTAAAATGCCCCGAAATCAAGGTCACTGTTGTGGATATGAATAAAGAAAAAATTCAAGAGTGGAACTCAGATGATTTGCCCATTTATGAGGTGAAGTTTGAGATAAAAATTTTTTCGAAAAATGAACTTTTTTCAGCCCGGACTCGAAGAAATCGTAAAAGAGTGCCGCGGCAAGAATCTATTCTTTTCTCATGATGTGCCAAAAGCTATTGAAGAAGCCGATTTGATCTTTATTTCTGTAAATACGCCGACGAAAATGTATGGAAGAGGAAAGGTAAAATACAAAAATTTTCAGTACAAAAAACTCTTTATAAAAATGATATATTCGAAAAATTCATGAAAAATGAAGCATTTTTTGTTTTTACGGCATGTCTGGAATCGTTGTAGTTTTCGAGATAATTGCGTTTGAAATTTTGAATTAGTTACAAGCTCTTCGTTGTAATACACAAACTTTGTGTATTACAACGAAAAGTATGAATAATTTCAAACGCAATTCTCTCGAAAACTACGACGATTCAGAACATGCCGTAAAAACAAAAAATACTCCATTTTGCATGAACTTTTCGAATATCAATTTCAGGGCATGGCACCAGACTTAAAATATGTGGAATCCGTGGCTCGAACGATCGCCAAATATGCCCAAGGCCCAAAAATAGTCGTCGAAAAAAGTACTGTGCCCGTGAAAGCAGCTCAGAGTATTTTGCACATTTTGAAAGAAGCCCAAGCACATGATCAAAAGCTACATTTTCAAGTAGAATTATTTTTTCAACATTCATATTTTCTATACAAATTTAGGTTCTTTCGAACCCCGAATTTTTGGCTGAAGGCACAGCTATGGTAGATTTGGCGAATCCAGATAGAGTCTTAATCGGCGGTGAGTCATCGGACGAAGGCTTGGCGGCTATAACACAACTAGTGAGAGTCTATGAACATTGGGTCCCAAGAGAGAGGATTATTACCACGAACACTTGGTCGTCTGAGTTGACAAAATTGGTATGTGTCACAATTTTCGAACTTATTAAAAAATATTGCAATGGTTAACAGTAATCATTAGAATTGATTTTACGGGTTTAAGCTTAGGCTTGGGTTTAGGCTCAGGCTTAAGCTTAAGCTTGGGCTTATGTTTAGGCTTATGCTTAGGCTTAAGCTTAGGCTCAGGCCTAAGCTTAAGCTTGGGCTTATGTTTAGGCTTATGCTTAGGCTTAAGCTTAGGCTTAGGCTTAAACTCAGGCTTAAGCTTATGCTTAGGCTTAAGCTTAGGCTTAAGCTTAGGCTTAAGCTTGGGCTTAGGCTTATTTAAAAAATAAAAATTTAGGCAGCAAATGCATTTTTGGCTCAAAGAATTTCCAGCATAAATGCCATTTCTGCAATTTGTGAAGCGACTGGCGCGGATGTCAGGGAAGTGGCGCACGCAGTTGGCCATGACAATCGTATTGGAAGCAGATTTTTGCAAGCTAGTGTTGGTAAGAGAAAAAAATTTTTCACTGATTTTCAGGGTACAATAGTTCAATGAAGCGAAAGTTCATAAATCGAATAAATTTTTTAAAAATAACCCCAAAATTGTTTCTTCGCCCCCCCCCCAAACCTATAAATGACATATAACACCATATAGTTTGGAGAATTTTATTTCTACCCTGATTTTCAGGGTTTTCGCGTCAATAACCCAAAAAATTGAATTTTTGATTTTAAAAATATTATTTTTTTAGGCTTCGGTGGAAGTTGTTTCCAAAAAGATGTCTTAAGTTTGGTTTACTTATGTGAAACGCTAAATCTGAAACCTGCAGCCGACTATTGGCATGGGGTGAAAATTACAATTTGTTGTCTTCAATTTTGGAAATTTTTTTAGGTAATTGAAATCAACAACTGGCAAAGGAGACGATTTTCGGATAACATTATCAAGGAACTTTTCAATACTGTTACAGATAAAAAAATTGCCATATTTGGATTTGCCTTCAAGAAGAATACGGGTGATACTAGGTATAATTTTTGAACCCATATCATTTGGCGAATCCATAACCAAAATTTTCAATTTTTTATGAAATTTTTTTAGAGAATCCTCTGCGATTTATATAGCCAAACACTTGCTAGAAGAACGCGCTAAACTCCATTTTTATGATCCAAAAGTGACGGAAACTACGATGAGATATGACTTAAGTAGTGTCACGGAGAATGAACTTGGTATGAGTTTTCTAAGAAACGATTTGAGTTATTTATACATGCGCAATGGAAATATAACAGAAAATAACAAAGAAAATGAAAATTTTAATAAAAAATCAGGTATTCTGTGCAAAGACAGAAGAGCGTTTGGAGTGTGCCTTTTATTTTTGGGCTGATTTGGGCTTTAGCTTTGGCTTAAGGGTCGGCACAAGCTATCGCACGGTCACAAAGTAAAATACACTCGTACGACGGACGAAATGGCCACAAGCTATCATACGAGTACGACAAAATTTCGTACGATGCCATCGTACTGCGTCGTACGATCGTACGACAGCTTGTGGGGCCGTCGTACGATCGTACGATAGAATGTGCAAACCTGTGCCGACCCTAATTTTCTTATATTTTCGGGTGCACATACCATACAACAAAACACAACTACATTAGGGATGCACAAGTTACAAAAAAGTGACAATCTTTGTCATCGGCATGAAATATGAGAATTTTGAGCACGAACATAAATTGTTCATGGTACAATGGTGACAAATTTGTCTCGGGATGTCAAATTTGAATCCATTTATCAGGCATACCCAACTTCGGCACGACTTATTCGGGCGATATCTCACTTCACCCACTGTACAGTTCATCCACCAAGGACACTTCACCTAATGGACAGTTTATCCACCATAGACACTTCACTCACCATAGACACTTCACCCACTGCACAGTTCACCCACCATAAACACTTCATCCATTGGACACTTCACCTACTGGACAGTTCATCCACCATAGACACTTCACCCATCATGGACACTTCACCCACCGGACAGTTCATTCACCTTTTTAAGACCATGATGAACTGTCCAGTGGGTGAAGTGTCCAATGGATGAAGTGTTTATGGTAGGTGAAGTGTCTATGGGGAGCAAAGTGTCCAGTGGGTGAAGTGAGATACCGCCCTTACAAGACCATATATATGACGTTAGTGAGATTCTCTTCGATTTGTGCCTCACCCGTTTTACCCCTCTCAAAATGCACTGAAAACACCGAAAATATGAAAATGCCGGATAAACATGGGGCTTGGAATAAAATCGACCCCGGATTCAGATTCCTGACCAAAATTTACCCCCATATATGATGTTTTTATTAAACACGCATTTATCAATAGCGCAAAAAGCGCCTCACCCGTTTTATCTCACCCTCACCCAATCCGTTTTACCCAGCCCTTTTTTGGTTTGATTTTTCGAAATTGCCAA
The DNA here is from genome assembly GCA_900406225.1 of Acrobeloides nanus. Lineage (NCBI taxonomy): Eukaryota > Metazoa > Nematoda > Chromadorea > Rhabditida > Cephalobidae > Acrobeloides > Acrobeloides nanus. The sequence goes on along the minus strand of OZJO01011621.1, from coordinate 1,973 downwards.
ATATTATTCCGAAAAAATTGTGTCGTTAATGCTTATATGAAAGCCGAATAATTATGTTTAAAAATTTAATTTCAAAATATACTAGACCTTTGGCAATCACATTATTTAGAAGAGTGATAGTTGTGTCATCTAGAAGAATCATAAATAAGCCATCTAGATCATTCATAAATAGAGGGTTATGTAGAAAAGTGGTAAGTAAATCGGTAGGTTTTTTGATATATTCATCAATTTGATCTTGATTATAAATTAAGTCAGGGCAAATTATAACATCAGGGTAGTTTAGGTTTTCTAAACAAATTTACCAATAAAATTTAGGCAATTAAAAAGTGATAGCTAAATTTTCACTTTTAACATACCACTTCGAAAATACTTCGTCTTGGTCTCTATGGATTCATTCCATTCATTTATATTCTGAATAAATAAAAATCCGGACAAGACGAAACACGCTATTATTGCTATAATCCATACACATCGCTCCAAATGCGATTTTGCCGCAAACAAATTGTTGATTCCATGAATCGTGTTATGCTCCTAATTTTGTTAATAATCTTTTCAAAAACATTTACCTTATAATGGCTAAAGGTTAATTCTTCGAATTTATCCAATTCATTGGAAATTTTTTCCACCACAATTTTTTCAAATAATAACCTGAGCTTATAGTTAAAAATATTTTACAAATTGAAACGTTACATATATCTTAATATCGCATTTTCATTTTCGGATAATTTTCCTTCTCGATATTGCTGTAATAACTCCTCCATAATCTGTTTAGCTTCTTTCTTTGCTTGCTCGCTATCAATAGCCTTTCGAAGATTTTCAACAATGTGTCTTCGAATAGCAGACCTTTTCCTAGCCGTTTCAACTTGAGGTGGTCTTTTACGTTGAAATCTTCTTAGGCCAATCATTTTTAAGAATAAGAATCTGTAAAACTAGAAAAAATGCTTTTTCGAATTTAAATTTTAATCAACAGCAAAAAAACGTTTTGTTGAATGAAAAAGTTCAGGTTCGAAAATATTACGAAATCGAGCCACTTTTATATTCACCATTCCTCCTTTTGATCTTTTTATTGCAACAAAATTAAAACTCGTTTTTTCATAATTACACACACAAAAAATTAAAACCAAACTAGAAATGAATTAGGAAAGTCACATATTAAGTAGTCATTCGAGAGGAGGGGGTTCGATGAAATATTATTGATGATTATAGGGGAAGGGAGAAGGACCCGGTAATTATCTTGAGTAATCAATTTTCTTTTGTTATGTTAAGGAAAATTAATTTTATGACCAGGTGAACATAAAAATATCTAGTGGTACCATTGGAATAACTATCGTATGTCAATTTATGATCCAAACGTATGAGGCAATAAAGAGAGCGATTCAGATTGTAGTACTTGCCGAGTTCCTGTCAAAGTAGGCACAAAACCAAGATTACCAAGATCATATTTTAATACACCATCTCATAACGAAAAATATATAGCACGTTTTGTTAGAATCTTATTTAAAGGTACAGTACACGTTCGATAAAGTTTTGGCTGCAATTTTTATGTTTCAATACTCAGAAAAATTTAAATGTTTCGAAGAAATTTGCGGAAAATTGATTTTCTTTCCACAATTTCTATTTGTTTTACATTTTTTTGTTTTTTCACTGATTTTTCGTTTTTTGTAGTTTGTGAAGAAAAAAAGGAACATCGTGTATATTTTGTGAAAGAAAATACCCTAATTTCTCGCGTAAAGCCCATTTCAACCCATAATCCTAAAGAAGTTCTTAAAAGTTAGTAAGGAGCGATCCCGTCCGATCTGGCAAGTTAGGCAACTTGGGCCCGCGGGTTCGATCCCCGGAGGGTAAAATGTTGAAAAATTAAAAAATTTTTAGCAGACCCCCTAAATTCGACCTCGCAGAATTTTTGCCTATTTTTATTTTTCTCGAAAAATTTTTCCTTTGCCTGGAAATTGACTTTAAAAATCATTTAAAAA
>OZJO01011615.1:0-10608 GCA_900406225.1 Acrobeloides nanus | reverse complement strand
TGAATCAGAATTTTCGTTTCAATAACCCAAAACGATGTTCAAATTGGATAATTTTGGTGTCATTTTGTTCGTCTCATTTAGCTATAAAAAATTGCTACAATGTTCATTTTATGAAAATTGAAAAAATCGATTTTTCCGCAAAAAATTTGTTACACCCAGGTTCAATCCCCACCACATCACTTCTTTGTTGCACAATTTTTTCCGATTTAAAAAAATTTTTAAATCGATTTTTACCCCCAAAAATCGAACTAGGGAACTCTAATTTTGATGTTTTCGTAACTATTAGGGCCTACAGAATCGGTTTAAATTGACTTTGTTCAAATCTGGGACTGTCACTACGTGAATGTCCCTTGTAAGGTTTAGCCTTAGGCATAGTCTTAGACTTAACCTTAGTCTATGGCTTAGCCTTATGCTTAACCTTATGCTTAGCCTAAGCCTAAACCTTTTTCCCGGAAAAATCAGATTTTCCCGAAAAAACAGATTTTTCGCTAACAGATACATTGATAGATTGACCACAATTAGTGATAAGAACATTTTCAGGCATGTAAACTTCCCTTATGCTATCTAATAAATAACTTCAAATTGTGATACAGTCAAACCTAGCCCAAAAAAATCAGGCGAATTGATATTTGTTCTTGCCTTCATTCTCATTTTCGTATACGTAGGATGACAAATTCTACCAATCCCTTTCCCGAGACACCCACAGGATTAATCTATAATAAGGAATACATTGTACTTGATGAAGGGTAAATAAAATGATAAAATAACGACTTATGAAAAAATCCGTGTTAATTCTCAACATTTCACGTAAAAGGAATCGATCTTCTTAAACAATTGATTAGTTGTCATTCAAGATGATATTTTGCACGCACTTTATTGTTGTCTTGGTCTTGTCAATATTACAAAATGCCCACTCTCAAGTTATCAACCCATGCAATGGTACAAAAACTTTAACAATAGACGATGATAATCCTTATCTATATATAGTTCCATCTAATAGGTCAACTTTTGAGTCGAACATGTCATGTTTTTGGAATATTTCATTTGAATCAAAAAATCCTAATACAATTGTTCAATTATTTAATAATTTTACTGTAAACTCTGATTATGATGATCAAAATAAGCCATATGAGATTAGAGTATGGAATTGTAAAGAAAACGAACCAGACTGGTTTTATCTCAACAATGATTTTTTTGCAACTAGCGGCAAATTTTTTACCGAAGAATCGAATATTTGTGTTTTATTTGAAACCTTTAATATATCAGATAATGTAACAAGATTCTGGAATTTAAAATTGACTTTAATAAATGATATAACTCGGACAAAAGTAAGAATTATCATTTATAGGCAGATAAGAAATCAGAGAGGTGGCGGAAGGGTTTGTCGGGACTCAATATGGCTTGCCTAGAGATAGATAGAATTCCGGGATATGGGTCCTAGGGCTTAAAACTAGTGGATTAAGGCGTAGTCTTAGGCTTAAGCCTAAGACTAAGCCAAAACCAAAACCAAAGCCTAGGCCTAAGCCTAGGCTTAAGCCTAGACCTAAGCCTAAAAGAATAGCTGGAGATTTAGAATCAAGATCGATGATTCTAAAGCATTCGGAATTATTCTGTAACACTTGAGTCCATTTGAGGCAGCTTGAGTTAGTTTTAGAAAATTTTATTTCTGACATTTACAAATTTTACCTTGCTTTCATATTTAGCCTTTTATATTAACCGAAGAAAATCCACTCATGGCTTTTAAACCATTGGAACACTTTTATACTACCTTTACTTTTATGGCAACTCATGGTACACTGCAATTATTTCTAGTCTTTGGACTTAACTCGGTAGATTCAGCCACTTATTACGTCTATGAATCAACCAATCTGACTAACTACATCTACTCTACAGGCAGTACAATTATCACTAACTTTACTTGGCTTACAACTAAATCATTTACAATATTTTCTAATGGAAATATGGACGGAACTACTCAATGGGTCGCTAGAATCGTGGAAGACCATGCAGCTAATTGTTACGACCCTATGAGCTCGATTCTAGGCTATCCATACTTTCTACAAACGAATCAGACTATACGAGCAACAAGTACCGGATCTTGCACTTGTACCATAGTTGTTCCGGTTCAGCTTACGGATAGAGGTTATCATTCGATATTGGGTATAATAAACGTCGATTATAAAGGGGACTCGAATGTAAGAGCAATTATGGGGTATCAAAATAATGATTCGGAATTAGAATTGTTTGAATTTACAGAACAAACGGCTACGAGATGGAATAATATTATAGTCTATGATAATCTAGTGTCTTTTATAATACCTCGAAATGGGACTCTTAAAGTATCTTATCAAAGTGCTTCATATACACCGAAGCCTTCACTAGTATTTCAAGAACATGGATCTGGAATATTTATGTCATTAAACTATCCACATGATGATGCTTTACTATTTGAGCATGATATAGAACTGTCACTTACATGTACCATAGGATATGCTAGTTATAACGTCACGATTATATATGCAGATATACCGTCAAATACATCGCTTCAAGTTTCTAATGGAAATATTATTCTTGATGAATATGATCAAAATGTGACGTTTTTATCAAAAGTATATTATACGGACCAATACTTATCGATACAGTTCGTTGATTCGCTTCCTCCTGGCGATGTACGATCTTGGGATGGATTCCTAATCAGATATGAAGCGGTACATATGGAAAAACCGACAAAAAATTATATATGGCTCATAATTTTATGTTCAGTCATAGTTTTTATTCTTATGATAGCGGCTATAGTATACCTGATCTACAGAATGAAACATCGCGAAAAATATTTTGAGCAACTCTATGACACCTTGAAAGACATGCATCTTTCTAAAGACGATATTGAAGCCTTAAGAACAAAATCAGACGAATTCTTGATCGACGAGAGACTCTTACACATCTATTTTAACAACCCTCTAGGTCAAGGCTCGACTTCGTCGGTTTACAAAGGACATCTCGAAGGAACATCGCCACTACATAACGTCATGAAATCTATGGGAACCCAATGCTTTATGGACTGTGATGTCGCAGTGAAAGTGCCAGGAAATTTTGGTCAAAATGAGGTCCAGAATTTATTCCAAGAGATTAAAGCAATCAAAAAAATTGAATATCATAACAATGTGGTGAGTTTCCTTGGTTGGTGCATGCATAGGGAAGCTCCATGTTTGATTTTTGAATTGGTACAGCAAAATTTGTTGACTTATGTTAGAGGACTGAGAGAAAGGACAGAAGAAATATCGCAACAGACATTCTTATCAATCTTATGGCAAGTCGCTCAAGGTATATAAATTTGCGATTTTTTCAGTCACCTATTTAGGAATGCAATACATTTCTTCGAAAGGTCTAATCCATCGTGATCTCGCTGCCAGAAACATCCTCTTGTGTGATAACAACGTGGCAAAAATCTCCGATTTTGGGCTCTGCGTTACCTCTTCAGACAATAATTCTCCCTATGAAGCTTCTCTGCACAAAAAACTTCCTATGAAATGGTTACCACTCGAGACTCTAAACAGTCGCATTATATCAGAAAAGTCTGATGTCTGGTCTTTTGGAATCTTGTCTTATGAAATGTACAGCTTGGGAAAAGTGCCCTATGAAAATATGGATATTAATGATGTTCATGAGTTTTTAACTAATGGAAATCGATTAGAATGCCCACAATATGCTAATGAAGAAATTTATAATATGATGGTCTCGTGTTGGCATGAGAATCCGGATGATAGACCAACTTTTACCAGATTGTTAGAAATATTAAGAAGCTTGTTAGAAGACACATCAGACGAATACGAATACTTTTGTTGATAGAATTTTTTTGTATAATATAATGTAAATAATGTTCCTTTATTTTTGAAATTGGACTTTATTTATGAATTTCGGACTCGACCAGGACTCGAACCCGACCTCCTGGAACCCGGACCTCCTTCCAAGAGCACTACCATTGTGCTATAGTTTGTTTCAAAAAGAGATATTATAGAAACTTCCCAAGCCCAGTTATGAGCGATTTCATCCGATCTGGCAAGTTAAGCAACGTTGTATCCGCGGGTTCGATCTTGCTCAGAGCCAATTCTTTTTGCTTTATCCAAAAAAGGATAAAATTTTTTGCCATCGATTGTGCGCATTCCCAAAGCGTGAAAACGCTTCCTTGATCCTGATTCAGGGAAGAAATGTGTGTATTGAAGCGAAAATGTAAATTGTTTGAATTTTAGTCGGAAAACCTAAGAATCGACGGTTTTCTCATAAAAATCCGAAAATGTTTGATTTTCAGTTCAATACACCAATGCCTTCCCTGAATCAGGGTCAAGGAAGCATTTTCAAGGTTCAGGAATGCGCGCAATCGATTCCTCGCATAAAATTACTCCTAGACAACCGGTCTTCCGGCTAAAATTCGAATAATTTACATTTTCGCTTCTATACACACATTTCTTCCCTGAATCAGGGTCAGGGAAGCGTTTTCACGCTTCGAGAATGCGCGCAATCGATTCTCCGCATAAAATTACCCCTAAGCAAAAAAAATTTTTACCCGTTTTTGGACAAAGCTAAAAGAATTGGCTTCGAGCGGAATCGAACCTATGGGTCCAAAACCCGCGTTGCTTAACTTGCCAGATCTGATGAAATCGCTCATAACTGGGGTCGGGAAGTTTTGTATAATATCTCCTTTTGAAACAAACTACACCGAGACCTACAACTGATGCCCGTTAATTGATAAATATTTGGCGGTGTATTTTCCTTTATTTTATAAATCCGACGTAAGTGTTGTTGTTCTACAGGGTGGCCAAAAAAACCGGATTTTTGCGATTTTTCGAGCAATTTTTTGCAAAAAAAACTTATTTTTATTTTTGCAAAAATGACTTTTCTAGGTAATTTTATGCGAAAAATCGATTGCGCGCATTCCCGAAGCGTGAAAACGCTTCCTTGACCCTGATTTTTCGATTTTCGCTTCAATACACCCACCATCTTCCCTGAATCAGGGTCAACGAAGTGTTTTCATGCTTCGGGAATGCGCGCAATCGATTTTTTCGCATAAAATTACCCCTAGAAAAGTCATTTTTGCACAAATTAAAAAAAATTTTTTTGCAAAAAATTGCTCGAAAAATCGCAAAAATCCGGTTTTTTGGCCACCCTGTATAAACTTGGATACCGTATTATCTCTAATAGAAGGACAGTCTCTAATAGAAGAACAGGGCAGCGGGCGATTGAAAAATAGAAGAACATGTCCTTCTATTAGAGATAATACGGTATTTTGAAAGGGGAAAATTATGTGGGTTAAAAATTAGGCAATTGTAAGAAATGCTAAAAATTCATGCACTGAGGGGAGCAAGCCTAGGGGCTCTAATTCACATTTGTCAAAGGTTTTTATTCTGGTTGATACTTAGCATAGTGATTTTATTTCCAAGCCTGTTTTAACATATCAAAATAGCGCTCGTCACTAATTATATGTATTATATTCTTTTCGTCAGCATTCTTGACACTGGTTGGAGTTTTCTTGTCTTTTGCATGTACTCTATTCATAAACATTTTGGCAAACGGTAATTGATACCAAATTTTCTCTTTGTATATACTGCTTTTCTTTATGGACACTATCAGGCTAATTATAAACGAGGCATTTATTATCTAAAATATTAAATTTAAAGGACCAGTCCAGTAATTTACAACCATATGAAAAAATGATATATTCGGAAAAATCATGAAAAATGGAGCATTTTTTGTTTTTACGGCATGTTCTGAATCGNTTTTCCCACCGAGATAAATGCATTTGAAAATATGAATTCGTGTACATGTTTTCGTTGTAATAATCAAACTTTTTTGAATTTTTTGCGGAAAAATCGTGAAAAAAATAGCATGAATCGACAGAGAATTTTATGCTGAACAACTTTGCTAATTGAAGTTTGAGTAAAAAATTATTTTCTCCGATCAAAAATGCAAAATAATTTTAAATTCATGCAGGGTTTTCGTTTCAATAAATTCACAAGTTTAAATTTATTTTGCATTTTTGATAAGAGAAAATATTTTTTTACAAACTTAGATTAGCAAAGTTGTTCAGCATAAAATTCTCTGTCGATTCATGCTATTTTTTCACGATTTTTCCGCAAAAAATTTTTTAAAGTTTGTGTATTACAACGAAAACATGAGCAATAAAAGCGCCGCTCAATAGCTTAGTGGATAAGTAAGGCGACCGTCCGATCTGGCAAGTTAACCAATATTGGGTTCGCAAGTTCGATCCCCGCAGGATCAAAACTTTTCATTTTCAAAAAAAAAATTTTTGATTTTAAGGGGTACAAATTTTTTTTACTCCATAAAAATCAAAAAATGTTTGAAAGTCTAAAGTTTTAACCCTGCGGGCCCAACGTTGCTTAACTTGTCAGATCGGACGATCGCCTTACTTATCTACTAAGCTATGTGGCTTTTGGGAACTTTTCAAAAACGAATTTTTTAGTTTTCACCTTTCTATATTGTCATAGGTCATGTCTCTCACATATACCTTTATTCACTAAATTTTTCATGACAGCGGATAATCCGGTCATTCACTTACAGGGCTTTCATTGAAGGGATAAGCCGTGCTCGGTTGGTTCTTTATTTTCTTCTCAACCCTGTCTAATAATAGGCATGCATGTTCAGGGTGTTCCAATGATTCTCTATGATTTAAAACTTCGATATCTGAGTACAGCTTGGCCTCGTTCCGAGTATATGTATTTATAATTTTTTGGCACGGGTAAAAACCTTTGGTTTCTGTTGGAAATCGAACCTGTAAGCAATTTATATAAGCCGAGAATCTTAGCCACTCGGCCATGAGGGTATCCCCTTACACGTCTATAAAATTTCATTATCATCTTACGCTAAAACATGATATTGAACTAAATTATTTATTTTAAAATTTTTTGTTAAGAGCAAAATCTTTTGGATCCTGCTGGGAATTGAACTTGAGAGCACTTTCTACGAGTCGACAGTTTTCGCATTCGGCCATGAGGGCTTCTTAATATATGTGATTTAATTTCTTACGTAAAACGTGATATGGGGTTAAAAAATTCTTCTTGAAGGGTACCCCCATGATTTTGGTGTCATTTTTCTTCTCTCACCAAGCCCTATCGATTGGTATAGATTGTGAAGGAATTGGACTTAAGGTGACGGAGATAGCACAAATAGACACACATAGCGCGTTTAATGGTTTAGGATATAATGGAAAATTAGCAATATTTAATTTTTCTCAGTAAAAATTGAAAATTTTTTTTATTGAATATGCATTATGCTGGGGCAAGGGGAGGGTGCCACCCCCTGATCAACTCACTCAAAATTCAAAATTTAAGGGGGGACCACCTCAAGATTCTCAAAAATTCAAATTTTTGCTTCAAATTTTCAAAAAATTGATTAAATTTTTTAAAAATTGGAAATTTGAGGTCGTATGGACCCTTATTGTCGGAAGGGAGACCACCTCAAAAAAGGTCCGCACCTCCCCTGCTTGCTCATGTATGATATGCATGAAATCCGTACGGTTTCTCAAAGTATTTTTGCAAAAGACCGCATTAAAAAAAATTGTTTCTTCTACAAAAAGATACCGAAGTTTTTTTATCGTAGAGAATCATTGGAACACCCTGTGCATGTGCACGAGCTCGCGCCGAAACCCCCTCCAAATAGGAGGAAAACGAAAAGACCGTTGAATGTGACCGGTTGTCGTCTTCATCAAATGACCGATGAAGACCGATTGTTGTCCTCGTTGTGCTGTGTGTTTTTCAATACTGGGGTAGGCCTATTTGACCGGTAATGCTGACAATTATCTCGGGCATGGCCGAACGAATTGTGGAACGGAGTCGGCGAGGATGGCTAATTGCCGTCCGGCTATTTGGCACGGCCTATTCCACCAGCCGTTCGGGTTTTGTCTTGTTTTTAGTTTTCTCTATCAATAAGCAATATTCAGGATCAGTAGAGAACTAGAAAGAAATTTCGGGGGAGAGGGGGGGGGGGGGGGGGGGGGGGGGTAGCATATTCAGGATCAGTAGAGTACCAGAAAGAAATTTCTGGATGTGGGGATCATAAGGCTGTAAAGAATCTTTTCAATGTTTTGGAACTGTTTTGTGTATTAGAGCGAAAACCCTTTTCTTTATAATTTCATTCAATCATCTTTTTCTCAACGCGGATTCATCGCATTGCATTCTTGTCGCACATTGCGTTTTGGTCCGAAATTTCGATTTTGTGAAAGGGCTTGTTGATGCAGTAGTTTCGAGCTTTGTGCTGGCTCGTGTTCCAAAGGTCCCTAATCAAGGCCGTAAGAAGGAAAACATTTCGGGGAGGGTGGGCAAAAATTTAAACTTAAAAACAAGCGTTTTCGAAAATTTTTTTAAAACTCGAAAAATTTGCCTTGGTTCCCCTTATGTTTTTGCCCAAAATTTTCGAAAACATAAGGGGGAACCAAGGTAAAATTTGAGAATTTTCCATGTAGAGCCTCCCACAAACAAATTTCTGGCTATATCACTGCCTACCTTATAAAATCTTTTCAATCTATGACGTTGTTGAAAAACATACACCTTCTATATGTTAGCTCTTTTTGTTCTAAATTTTCAATTCTTATCAGACCATTTTCTGTTGTTGATTTTTCTTTTTTTTCTTTCTTACAACATATTTCCGTTTCAAATTTATCATTTCGATCAATCTCCATCTACTATTCCTAGTATTAACCAGACATGGACAGGGGGTGAATAATTCCCTCCTCTATCCTAAAACGATTTTTTAAACCATCTATCCTAACAGCTGCGAAGCGGCGACTAAGATCGATGGGAAAAAACGCTTCCCTGATTCAGGGAAGGCCTGTATATTGAAGCGAAAAGTTGAAAAAATCTCATTTTGCGACTTTTTGCTTAACTACACAGGCCTTCCCTGGATCAGGGAAGCGTTTTTTCGCTTCAAACATATCAAATTCGGATTCCCCGCATGTTTTTACTCCTTGAGGGGTCATTTCCAGAAAAAAATTTTAAAATTTTTTCACGTGGGTGGTAAAGCAACAATTTACGTTTCCAAGGAGGGGGTCTGAAAAATAGCGATGTTTGCAAACGTAATTTAAGGATGTCCCCTAAAAGGCAAAACTACTCACCCCTTGCCCATGTCTGTTTAGACTCCAATTTGTTTTTTTCGCAGCTAATCAATTGACCAGGCACGTAGGGAAGGGGGGGGGGGCAATCCGAACAATTGCTCCCCATTAGGTCCAAAATTATGTTTTTGTCCAAAACCACAGCTATCTGTGGATTTTGCTCAAAATTTTGAAAAAGTTTGAAAAAAAAATTACAGCTACCTGTGGATTTTAGACTTTGGGTCACTGCCCCCTTCCGTCAGGTATCTTGGCTACGTGCCTGTAATTGACCCTTGAGATTATTGAGGTTCGTTCATTTTTGGATCGAGTGCCTGCCCCACACACGTGATAATGAAAAAAGGAAATGCAAATAATATCGAGAGTATTTATGCGTGTTTATTTATTATGATGACGGCGGTTTTTCTGATTGAAATCTATGTGTGAATCATGCGACGTAGTTTTCTAGTTGAACGCGACCGTTTTAATCAAACAGATTGACTGATGCGATGTTTGCCATTTTCTGCCTTCGAATTAGTTGGCTCAATTGAAAGCTGTGTATTATTGGGTCTTCTCAAAATTCTTTTTGAGCGTGTTCTATTTTTATGCAGTTGCCTCGAAAATTTACCATCTTTAGAATATTTGGTACTACTTTGGAGTAGCTGCTCCCAAGTGACAGGGTACTGGAACCGAAAAAAATTTTCAATTTTTTTCTAAAAAAGACCCTATAGGGGTATTTTTATGCGAGGAATCGATTGCGCGTAATCGAGCTTTGTTGAATGAGTTCAATGGTAATTGTGTTGAGATGGATTCCTTTTTATAAATTTTCATAGGAATCCCTGCGTGGTCGTGTTGACGGGAAAATTTTCTTTAAAACAAAAACATTTTCCCTTTAAAACATTTTCCCACCAACACGAAAACAATTTTCCCGCCAGCATGACCACGCAGGGATTCCTATAAATCCCTGTGTGGTCGTGAAATTTTCCCCAAACAATTTTCCTGCCAACATAACCATGCAGGGATTCCTATGAAAATCTATAAACTAAAAATCGCAGAAAAATGGTGAAAATTCGATTTTCTCGAGAAATGAACAAATATCTCCCCCATGCATCCCTGCGTGGTCGCTAACATTTTCAAACGTTAAGTGGAGGCAACCAGGGGAACTTTCTCCGGGTCTTTTTTGGAAAAAAAATTGAAAAAATTTTTTCCGATTTTCTCGAGAAATGAACAAATTTCTTCCCCCATGCATCCCTGCGTGGTCGCTTTTTTGGAACAAAATTTAAAAATTTTTTCCGGTTCCAGTACCCTATCATTTATGGTCGTTAATCCGAAGTAGTACCCGAATTTTTTGCTATCTTCATTTTTTTACATGTCAAAATAAGATATTTGTAATGTTTACTAACGCATCTCGAGTACCTAAGAAGTATTTCATGCAAAAATTCCGATAGTCGAACAAGTGCCAATTTTCATTTCTTTTAATCCTAGATGAAACCCGCACAAATTGCAAGCTT
>OZJO01011614.1:0-20357 GCA_900406225.1 Acrobeloides nanus | reverse complement strand
AACTGAGTCAATTCTAAACTGAGTCAATTGTAAACTGAGTCAATTCTAAGCTGAGTCAATTTTATGAAGGAGAGATTTAAAATTTTTTTAAAATTCAATTTTCAAGGAAAATTGCCTAAAATTGATTTTTCTTCAATGGAATTTTTGATTTTGAATTTTTTTCACTTAAAATTTTGACTCAGTTTAGAATTGACTCAGTTTAGAATTGACTCAGTTTACAATTGACTCAGTTTACAATTGACTCAGTTAATTTTGACTCAGTTTACCGGGCGCCGCTGCCCAGACTGAATTCGTTGTGAAAATTCGTATACGAATTCTTAAATCGAGAACGAAACGAAATTCATCGAACTTAAAGAAGAAATAGATCTAGCAGAAGACAAAAACAACAACATTTATAATAGTGAATAGTGAAGCATCCGTTGATGGTTAAAAATATTTGTTAATCTATTAAATTTTATCTTTTTGTTGTTATGATATTATTGAAAGAAAAATTTTTTAACTCTCATCGCCTAACCTCATTGTTAACGATTCTAGCTAACCAAGGGTCATTTTGACCCTGCAATAAAAATCTTCTTGAAATCATTATTTATTTGAAGGACAGTGCAGTCAGGGTTCGGAGGAAAGTCACAAATTCGTGAAAAAAAGTCACAAAAGTGAAAATTTTTCACAAAATTTTTTTTCATAATTTTGTTAAATTCATGCAAATAGAGTTCAATTATAGGTAAAGGAATGTTAAATTTGAAAATTAGTGTTTGTGAATTTTTTTCACAGTTGTGACTTTTTTTCACAAAAAATATCAAGTAGTGAAAAAAAGTCACAACCATCAATTTCAATAAAAATGTTTATTTTTGATATAGAATAGATGTTTTAACTTAAAACATCTATTCTATATCAAAAATAAAAATTTTTTGATTGAAATTGATGGTTGTGAAAAATTTTCACAACTTGTGACTTTTTTTCACTACTTGATATTTTTTGTAAAAAAAAATCACAAAGTTCGAAGGAAAGTCACAAATTCGTGAAAAAAAATGACAACTGTGAAAATTTTTCACAAAATTTTTTAAAATAATTTTGTTAAATGTATGCGAATAGTTTCAATTATAGATCAAGGAATGTTAAGTTTGAAAATTAGTGTTTGTGAATTTTTTTCACAATTGTGACTTTTTTTCACAAAAAATATCAAGTAGTAAAAAAAAGTCACAAGTTGTGAAAATTTTTCACAACCATCAATTTCAATCAAAAAATTTTTATTTTTGATATAGAATAGATGTTTTAAGTTAAAACATCTATTCTATATCAAAAATAAACATTTTTATTGAAATTGATGGTTGTGACTTTTTTTCACTACTTGATATTTTTTGTGAAAAAAAGTCACAACTGTGAAAAAAATTCACAAACACTAATTTTCAAATTTAACATTCCTTTACCTATAATTGAACTCTATTTGCATGAATTTAACAAAATTATGAAAAAAAATTTTGTGAAAAATTTTCACTTTTGTGACTTTTTTTCACGAATTTGTGACTTTCCTCCGAACCCTGAGTGCACTAGGTACATGAAAATAACCTAAGCTTCAAGTTTGTGGCAACAATTTTTGATGTAGGCTCACCCCCTCAGGAGTTATCTGCGTTCGAGATATTGCCTCATAAGGCGTGTGACAGTTGCCATTTTATATAGTAAGAATAAATTTTTAAACTTTAGTTCTAAACATTCTTATCATACAAGGAACAATCACGAGGTTAAGTACAAGATTATTATTTTTTCATTTAAAATGTTAGTTGCTCCAGCTGAAGAATGCTTCCTTAAGAAGAAGCATTCTTCACTCTTAAAAGGGCATCCAACCTCTGATAACAATAGAAAGCTAATTCTATCAAATACTATTAATCTTTCTAGCCATCTTTGTGTATTTAATAGTTTTTGGATTATATATAGGACCGGAACAATTTTTTTGCACAAACATCTTCGAAACAACCTTAATATTAAGCGAATTTTTGTTTAGAAACTTTTAGAAATAGATTCTCTTTTTTCAATATAATAGAATTCTCTTTTTTTTAATATAATAGAATTCTCTTTTTTCAATATAATAGAATTCTCTCTTTTCAATATAATAGAATTCTCTTTTCTTATCATTTAACCGTGAAGACTAATTTCTTCTTATAGGTATAAAAATAAATTAACTCGCACTATTAGGAGTCAATTTCAGTTAGTATGTCGTTGAATAAGGCCTATTTAGTTCGGGACCTTCTAAAAGGGGTTAATCAGCAAGGGTTAACCCCCTGTTACTAAAAGGGGTTAATTGCAGGTTAATGTTTAATAATGAGAGCTTTATGTGGATACTATGGGTTGATTTTATGCTGATGCTAGTTAAGCATATAAAAATGTTTCTCCTATCACAACAATGAGTCAATTCAACATATGATAACAATACCAATAAATCCTAGTATGTAATTATTGGGTTGTTTCATAAGTTGTTGCGACTCAAAAAATACATCTAAAATCAGCATTTTTCGCTCATTTTCGATGAAATTTTTTTCAGTCGTAAGCAAGAATGTATGACGAATACGATCCAATCAGTCTTTTTGAGCGTAACACATGTTTTCGTGTCAATACTCAAACTTTTAGAGAGCCCACTTTAAAAATTGAGCTCTCAAAGATGTATCCTTATTTTAAACTATTGATATTTGGCTATATAAGTCGATTTTTGATGAAATTTTCGACCCTCATAGGGTTTTTCTATGTGCTGAACACGAATCTGCCATTATTTTTTGTCATAGACCTCGGGAATATGGTCAAAAATGGCTTACAATGAGGTACCCCATACGAGGTAAAAATCCTCTTTTTGGGGTTTTAACCTCGTATGGAGTACCTTCCTGTGGTTAAAATCAAAAAATTCCTTCGGATTCGAGTTCCCCATGCTGAACCCCCCCCCTCCCCTCCCAGAGCAAAAAATCAGCCGATTTAGAGAACTTTTTGAAAATTCGACTTTTTCAATAATTTCGATTTCTAAAAAAATATATGAATAGGGCGTTTGATTGAGCTAACGGGCAATGGAAACGGATTTAAACTCGATTTTTGGAGCATTTTTGAAATGTGGAAGCAATCAAATAAACAACCTGCATATATTCACACACGTTATAGGCATACCTGTTTGATTTTTATTCCAAATAATGGAATAATTCATTCTGATGGCAAAGAAACCCAGTACGCTTTATATACCTGAGAAAATTTTTACCTGAGTTAAACAATTATGGTGTTAAAATAGGATTGATTTATTACTTAAAAACCAAAATTTGATTACAATATACTTTTATCATCATAGCTATATAATGATTATTAATCTTCGCAATTTAGCATGTTTTCGTTGTAATACACTAGTTTGTATAGTTTTTAATTGGTCGTTCATATTAAAAAATAATCCATAAAACGAAAATTTAAACAAAAAATAATGATATTAGCATTAACTCGTATTTTTAACCCCTTTTAGCACTATAGACCAATAGGCATGTTGCTTAAAACATCTTTTTTAAAAAAACAGAGCTTTATGTCACAAAACGTGTCACGAAATTTTTTAAGAGTTATTACTTTTTCGTGCGATTTTCTCGTTTTTCTATCGATTTTGATCAAAAGTAACCTCTAAAAAATTGTAGAAGAAATCAAGCTCTACAATTTTGTTAAAGAAGATTTAAAATGAATCTTACTAGAAAACGATAAAATTCGTTATCAAAATAAGTATCCTTATAAAATTTTTATGACACCCAAAGCTCGGTTTTCTCAAAAAGTTCTTTTTAATGATATCGGCACTGAGAGTTGAAAAATTTTCCCAATATGAGGGAAGTATTTATATCCATTTTACGACATTAACCCGCAATTAACCCCTTTTAGTAACAGGGGGTTAACCCTTACTGATTAACCCCTTTTAGAAGGTCCCATTTAGTTCTAGATATAGTCCGTATTCATGAATTGCATTTTTATATCTAACAATGGATTTCGTGGCGCGTGGTTGGAAAATCCCCATTATTTAGGAACCTAATTAACTAGAGCCAGAAAACAGGCTGCCATAGTCATATTTAACAGACCATGTCAATTTCGAGATTTCTGATTTTTGTTACTACTGGAATTCTTGTTCTCGTTTACTATAGTCAACTCTTTTATAGGTTTACTATAGTCAACACTCTTTATAGTGACCCCTCGGGTTCGATACTAGATCCTTAAATATTTTTTACCTTGAATTTTTTTGCGCGAAATTTTTCGAATTCTGACGTTTCTAGCATACATGGGCAAGGAGGGTCCCCTCTAATTTTGGGCCGATGAGTGAGAGGGTCCCCCTAATTTGGGGGGACCCTCTCACGATGAGTGAGAGGGTCCCCCCCTAATTTTGGACCGATGAGTGAGTGGGTGGGGGGGGGAGGCTCCCCCCCTTGCCCGCGTATGGTTTCTAGATGTATTTTTTACCGCTAAACACGATGGTGATGTTATTTTTCGACGCATCCATGAGAAAATGGTTATTTTCAACTTTTTCCAAAAAATCGAAAAATAAGCCTTTTTGGAAAAAAGTTGAAAAGTAACCGTCTTGTGTTGGTATCGAAAAACGTCACTATCCTATTCTGCGGTAAAAAATACCCCTAGAAGCATACATGGGCAGACCCAGGTGACCCCAGGGTTTTCACCTACGAAATTTGTTAGTGTTTAAAATTTTTTTCAAGTTAATTTTTAGTCTGTTCATTACGCAATTATGTATAATTTTTGGAGTAAATTATCAGCATGGTTATTTTTTACATTTAGTGTTACTGTTGCTCAACAATATCAAGTAATTTTCTTTATTTTATCATTCTTACTGTTTTTGAAAAAAAATTAAAACAACAGCACAAAATGTTCACAAAATTCTTTGCAAACGAAATTCAGATTCGGATTCTACGCCCCCGAAAACCGGCACTATAACTTTTGTCAAGAGTTTATCAAGTAACTTTTGTCAATAGCTGTTACAAGAGCATCGATGATAGAGTTACAAGGGCATCAGTGATCGGAAATAGTTCGTATTTATGTCCGTGACAAAGTTAGCGTGGCAAAAGTTCTAGTGTCGAAAACCCCAAATAGCGTCAAAGTTTATAAAATTCTCTTAAAACAAAAAGCCGCTTTCGTGACTGGATTCGAACCAGGATCGGAAGATCCTCAAAAACCCCTATTTACAACACATTAAGACAACTTGTATAAGGAAAGCTTTCTAGGTAAACTGGACATCATTGGATGCTCGACCACTTCCTTTGTGGTATGATGAAGCAAAATTCGGGATTTTTTGTCATTGGGGTGTTTATTCGGTTCCTTCGTTTTATGGTGAGTTGTTTTGGTATGCATGGGATAAAGGAAGNATTCGGAATTTTTTGTCATTGGGGTGTTTATTCGGTTCCTTCGTTTTATGGTGAGTTGTTTTGGTATGCATGGGATAAAGGAAGTCCGGATTTCAAGAATTTTATGGAGACACATTATAGACCGGGCTTTACTTATCAAGATTTTGCACCAGAGGTGAGCAATATAATGAAAAGAAAATTTTCAAATTGTTTAGTTTACTGCCATCGACTTTAACGCTACCGACTTTGCTGGAATAGTCAAGTCATCTGGAGCTAAGTGAGTCAAAGCTAAACAATGGAATGAGCCGATGAATTTGGTGATCAAGTGGCAAGTTGCCAAATGGCCATTTTGAAAACCCATGTTTGACGCTGACCATGTCATTTTCATAATAATATCTCTAAATCGTTTGAAAATTTTGATAGAGGTATCTTCAAGTGAGAAACACGATTCCACGCTATTTTTGCATAACAACCTTCTAAAAATTTAAAATTTTATATAGAGTAAAATTGAAAATTTTGGAACTATTTCAGATGGAGGGAGGGGGGGGGTGCTTAACGTGATGTTAAAGTTCGAAGTAGCAAATCTAAAATTTTTACGAAATCACACCCTCTAAGGGTAAAAATTGACGGCGAACACGATGGTGCTATTATTTGTGTACCAAAATCATCAAAAATTGTTGAATTTTTTGGACCCATATGAACGCTCAATATCCATTTGACCGTTAAGCTATAAATCGTTGAGTTGTTTTTATTTTNAAAAATTGTTGAATTTTTTGGACCCATATGAACGCTCAATATCCATTTGACCGTTAAGCTATAAATCGTTGAGTTGTTTTTATTTTGGTCATATAAAAGTTCATGAATTCAACAATTTCTGATGATTTTGGTACACAAATAATAGCACCATCATGTTCGCCGTCAATTTTTACCCCTAGAAGGTGTGTTTTCGTAAAATTTTGGATTTTTTACTTTAAACTTTGATATCACTTTAAGTGCACCCCACCCCCATTCGAACTAGCTCCAAAATTTTTAGAAAGCTTTTATGCGAAAATAATGTCAAGAATGTGTTCCTCACATAAAATAGACCTAGAAAAAATTTTCAACCGATTTGGGAACACTTTTCTGAAAGAAAAAACACTGCCGGCGTCAAATCCGGATCATCAAAATATCTATTTAGCGGCTTGCCACTTAACCATCTTATCGGAATGTTCTTCTTCAAGCTTTTTTGAAAGAATTGTAATTTAGATATTTCGTTATAACGGCGAAACATCACGAAGGTAGGTAAATCATTCAAAGTTAAGTGAAAATTAAAACTAAAAATTGATGAAAACATTAATTCAAGTATTTTGTCATTACAACAAAATTTTGAAGGAATTTTATATTACGGCCTTTTTGAACAAAAGTAGAGAACAATAAGAGCTTTTTCGTTGACACCAAGGTCATCTTGCCAGCTTGTAATGACAACATGTCTGAATTAATTTTTTAATCTTTGGTTATAATTTTTATTTAACTCGGATGATTACAGGGTATACATTATGGCCAAGCAAGCAATCATGGAATTGGAACGCAAAGGATGTGGGTCCAGGGAGAGATCTTGTGGGTAAAAATAATTCAACTTTTTTACGATTTTCAATACAACATCATTTTAGCTGAGATTCGAGCCGGAATACTTGGCGCTGGTGGACTTCGTTTTGGAACTTATTTTTCACTTTTTGCATGGTTTCATCCACTCTGGAATACTGATCAAAAAAACAATACACAAGTTTATGTCGATGTAACAATGAAGACGCTGAATTAATATATTTTTCGATTTTAGACGATCTCTACTCCACAATTAAAGGATTTAGTAACAAATTATCAACCAGATATTTTATGGCTTGATGGAGATTGGAGAAATTCGTGGAAATATTGGAAGTCTGATGAGTTCCTTGCATGGCTATACAATGAAAGGTTAAAAAATGGTTTATTGAATGTTATCGGATGAATATTTTTAGCCCAGTAAAAGATACCATCGTTACGAACGATCGTTGGGGTATGGATACAAATTGTGTGCACGGGGGATATTTTACATGCCACGATAGATATAATCCAGGTACACAATACTTTTGAGACAAAAAAGAAAAGGCACAACAATACCTCAGTCCATTAGTTCCTTTTAAAATTTAGAAAACCTCTAAAACATAAAAAACGCTAAAACAACCGTTTGTCACCGAATTGATTTCTCCTTAAAAAAGGCGTTTATTTGATAATTGTCTAGATCAAAGACATTAAATTTTTTTTCGAGATTGTTTGGGTAGTAACGTTTTTGGCCATGCTCTTTCCGAATCTGAAAAAATTTTTGAGGTCCTGTTTTCCTTGATTGAAACTTTGAATGGAGTTTTTAAGGACCTTAGAAGGGTTACGCAACAAAAATTTTTCGGATTCTTGTAGAGCTCAAAATTTGGAGTAGATTGAAAAAAAAATTATTGAAAAAGCCGAGATATTCTCAAAAAACCGATGGTAATGACTTTTGACTCACCCTGTAGTTGTTGTTTAGTTATGGTTAAGTGATTATTTTTAAGGACAATTGCAATCACACAAATGGGAAAATTCTAATAGTCTAATGTTGGATTGGGGTTTCAGCCGAAATATCAATGTATGTTTTTAATACTTTCTTTAATTTCGGACCCAATGTAGAGAACAGACTAAAAAACTTCCAACAACGAACATTCACGTAGTGTCAGTAGGGGATTTGAAAAAATGAAAGGGGAGGGAGGTGAAAATCGGAGTCCGTTATCCAAAAAAAGTTTTCCTTATATACTTTAAAATAAGGAAAACTCAAAAATGCTGTCGCAGTCACGTATAAACGAATATAGGAGAAACGGCTCAGAAGCTTACATATCTTTGACAAAATTTATCTTGTCTAATTCAAAAATTTAGCTTCAAGATTTCATGAGTCTAAGAGATGCACTAATAACACTGTTAACTACCGTAAGTTCGGGTGGAAATCTGATATTAAACATAGCACCCGACCACAACGGAAGAATTATACCGATATATGAAGAACGCTTGAGAGACATGGGGTTGTTTGTAAATGCACATAGCGAAGCAATATTCTCGACAAAGCCATGGATTTATTTAAACGAGCAAGGGTCAAGCATCTGGTGAGTATAAAATACGCATGCGTTTTTGTCATCATTACCAACGGGGAGGGGGACTATCCACCCTCATGTCGCTAGCATCAAAGTTAAAGAGAGCCAAAAGTTAAAGAGAAATCGATTGGCGCAAGTCCCGAGTTTCTGAAAAATTTTTTTGACCCCCTACGGGGGTACTTAAAAATTGAGTTTTAAACAAGGGGTACCCCGATAGGGGGTCAAAAAAATTTTTCAGAACTCGGGACTTGCGCCAATCGATTTCTCGTGCCCGAAAACCCCCATATACCAAAGATCAGCCAATTTGAGGTAAAAAAATTTTTTTCGAGAAGCTTACTGGACGTGCACCCTCCTTTAAGAAAATTTTCTTAGGCCTTTTGTGACATGCCTACACTCTGTAGTTAAACTTCAAGGCGTTTCATAAATTTTCAAGGCGTTTCATCAATTTTCATAGTAAAAACCGTACACCTGTAATTTTTTCAAGAGATTCGTCCCACAATTTTTTTTATCGCTATAACACTCCTTTACATTAGATCTCCCAAATAACACCATTTTATAAAAAAATCCAGGCGAGGGCCACGAACTGCACTTTAGCCTTATATCAAATATTATCTTTGAGATTTCTATATAACCGGTTTTCGCTAAACGGACAGAACTTTTTGCACGTTATATTAGTATTTCGTGCCACTTATGTCAGGAATTATTGCATTCTATGCCAGGACTTTTTGCACATATGGACAAGACTTTTTTGCACGCTATGTCAGGACTTCTCGGCCCCCTATATTTTTCTATTACAACAAAATCTGGTACATAAAAAAGCCAATCTAGTACAAGGGAAATACCCACCCCACCATATAATCTCGAGGTAGCTTGTCCTCCCTCATTGTTCATGTATGGTTTCTGCACCCCTAGATGGGGTCTGCCTCCGGAAATTTTAATATCAATCATTTAGGTACACTAGTCAGTTGAGAAACACGGCCGGATTCGATCCGTACAGGTTTTTCAATCCCCAGAAACAAGCCAATACGATTGTTTATGCTTTTATAACAAATTGGCCTAGCAATAACTTGATTACATTAACTTCACCCAAACCAACAGCACAGGTAATCTTTTCTCGATTTTTTCATACATACTTTTAGACTACCGTAAAACTGTTCAGCACAAATGGTCAGTTCATTCAGCTTAACTATACAATAGTAAATGGTGGTATTCAAATGAGCATTGCTGGAATTAGTCGGACAAAATTTGCTCCTAGCTCGGTCAATTCTGGCATTTTTGTTCTTAAAATTGAATACGCTGCCGATGATAATGTAAGCTTGCTACATGAAAATCCTAGAAGTCCTGCTGTTCTAAAAATATTGAAAATCCAAAAAATTCTGAAAATTTTTCATAAAAACCTTAAACATTCAGAATACTCTAAAAATCCTTCTAAAGTTCTTCAAGCCAAGATTTTAGAATAATCCGATCCCTGTACAGAGTTCTTGTCAAACTTGCCAACTTATCATGATCAACGCTGTCAACTATTACGCGCAGAATAATGCCATAACTCAGAGTGATTTGCAAACTAAACTTCTCAGCGCTTGTGGAACTTTTGCAGTCTCTCAAGACCAAAACAGTTGCAAAAACATCGTCAATAATAATATCGCGAAAGTTTATAATGTAAGGTTTCATAAGAAAACTAAGACGAAAATTATAGGACCTGAAAAACGGTAGAAATAATGGTGAAATTTGTGATGACCTCAAAATTTGTACACCTGCATAAATAGATCGAAAAAGTTGTTGATAAAAATGCTCAAATTTCTTATATCCTTTTGATTATGCTTTGTTTCGCCCTGACGTGAATTTTTAAGACTCTACTTTTCTTTTATAATTTATGAACAAATCCGGGTTAAAGTCTTCCGGGAAATGTAGTATATAGAATTATGTAATAAATGTTTTTAATTTCTATTTTTATGAGTTCTAGATGAGATATAAAGTCCCTCGCTTTTTCTACATTTTCTCTCGGAGTTCCCTTTATAAGTGAATTTTTGTTTAGAAATGTCTTACATTTGGAATTTTTTAACAGTACTTTGAAAAGGGTCAACAAAAATTTGAAAATTCTTTAGATTAGCGAAGTTTGCCATAATTTATATATATTCGGAAAATTCATGAAAAATGGAGCATTTTTTGTTTTTACAGTAAATTTTGAATCGTTATGGTCGTCGAGATAATCGCATTTCAAGTTGGCTATTTTTTGGAATTGGTTTAGAATTTGAATTCCCGCCAAACCCTGATTTTCAATTTTGGCGGGAGTTCAAATTCTAAACCAATTCCAAAAAATAGCCAACTTCAAACGCGATTATCTCGACGACCATAACGATTCAGAATTTACTGTAAAAAAAATGCTCCATTTTTATGAATTTTCCGAATATATATAAATTATGGCAAACTTTGCTAATCTAAAGAATTTTCAAATTTTTGTCGAGCCTTTTCAAGCTACATTTTCTACTTAATGTAATCAACGTTGTCCGGCGATCGACGGCTCAAATTATAAGTACTAAATAGGAGTAAATAATAGGAGAAGAAACGTAGTGATCTCGAACAACCCGTAGGAGTTAGATCGAAAATAATGCTTTTTTGGACCTAAAAAATGAAAAAAATTGCTCTATCTCCAAAACTACGCAGTTTTTACTAGGAGTTGTATGACAAAAAATGAAGTAGAATTCACCAGCTTTCCAACGACACCAAAATCATTGGATATGGATTTAGCTGGACGGAGATGTGCCCATTTGAAGTTTGACCTAAAGTTCAAAAGGCCGGCCTGCCGTACAGGGGCACCAAAAAGTCGGATTCAAAAATGGACTTCAGATTCGTGTTCAGCGACCCCGAAAACCTAGGGTATACCACGGTTTCAAAAATTGATTTGAATTTTCGTTACTATGGACACCCTTCATTCACGAATGGTTCGAGATTCGAGACATTGTCTCTTAAGGCCTAAGTCTAAGGCTTAAGGCTTAGCCTTGTCCTTAGCCTTAGTAGGAATAACCGGCCGACCGGTTGTCGACCTGTTCCTCTATGATTTTTTTTATTAACACTATAGAAAAATCGTTAGGAACAACCGGTTGCTCAGAAGAACAACCAGTCAGTCATAAGAACATACAGCCGACCTGTTGTTCCTATCCGTTTTTTCCGACCTGTTGTTCTTTTAAAAAATATTTTTGCCAGAAGAACAACAGGTCGGAGAAAAGGAACAACAGGTCGGAACAACCGGCCGAAAAGAACAAGTGGTCAAAGAACAACACGACAAAAGAACAAGTGTCATTTATCCGATCCCACTGGTACTAAGAGCCTAAGAGTGAGGAACAACCACGGACCCTAAGCCGTGAAGAGGTGAACCTTTTGCAGCATGAACCTTTTGATGATATGCCCCTCGTAGGGGTAATTTGCAGTGTTCAAAATAAAAAAATTCCTTTATATTCGAGTTCCTCATATCGAAAAAATCCTATACAAAATATCATTTTTTGATGACTTTTTTCACACGGGTCATCATGCTAAAAATTCATCCTGCTAAATTTTAGCAGGATTGAAATTTTAGCAGGATGAATTTTTAGCAGGATAAATTTTATGCAGGTTGACCGTTTACCGTCAGAGACTATCTCAAGTTAAATGCAGATAAAAAAAATTTCTAACATAAATCGACAATGGGAGGGTCTCCTCCCTGATTCACTCACTCAACAACCCAAAATTGAGGGGCGACTACCTCATCGGGAATCCCCTCTCCACACCTTTCCGACCAATGTTTTCGAATCACGAAAACCTTAAAAATTTAGAATATTCTAAAAAGCCTGAAAGTTCTTAAAGCCAAGATTTTAGAATAATCCGATCCCCGTACAGAATGCTTGTCAAACTTGCCAACTTATCATGACCAACGCTGTAAACTATTACACGCAGAATAACGCAATAACTCAGAGTGATTTGCAAACTAAACTTCTCAGCGATTGTGGAACTTTTGCAGTATCTCAAGACCAAAACAGTTGCAAAAGCATCGTCAATAAAGACTTCTCAAAAGTTTATAACGTAAGGACTAAGACGAAAAAGAAAACTAAGACAAAAATTATAGGACTTGAAAGGCGGTAGAAATTATGGACAAATTTGTGATGACCTCAACCTTTGTATAGCTGCATAAATAGATCGGAAAAGTTGTTGATAGAAGTGCTCAAAATTTCTAATATTGTTTTAATTATGCTTTGTTTCCCGGACATCGTCCTTAAAAAATCGCAGAAAGATAGCCAAGTGACCAGTAGCTAAATAGCCTCGGCAGTGACATTTTCAATGCTCTACTTTTCTTTTATGATTTACGGACAAATCCGAGTTAAAGACTTCCGGGACATGGAGTATAGAGAATATTTAATAAATGGTTTTTATTTCTATTGTTATGAGTTCTAAATGGGATATAAAGTCCCTCGTTTTTTTCTAAATTTTCTCTCTATGTTGCTCTTATAAGTGAATTTTTATTTAGAAATGTCTTCCATTTGGAAATTTTTAACAGCGCTTTACCTATTAATCCATTCAACTTTAACCCAACAATATCATGTAATCCAAGCGATGATACAAAGACCTTGAGATTTTACTTAGGCGAATTGGAGTTCTCTGGATTGACCCCTCCCCATATGGTATGACCAGGCGAAATTTGGAATTCAAGCGTATTGGGGAGACCCGCTAGAGATCTTTTGGGTAAGAAAAATTTTAAATCAGTACTTTCTATATTAGGAAAGCGTTTCCCGGTATTTTGAAATGAAATTTAAAAAATTGATTTTTAGTCCATTTTTGACCATGAGTAGGATATGTGATTTTTGTCAAAAATCGAAAAAAATTTGTATTTTTTACCTCAAGTTTGGGCTCTTCGCCTAAAAATATGCCTATTAGACACGCTTTACACTATTTGTTTCTTAACTATCTGTAACCCCGTGTTACCTTTTGAATTTTACTTTTCAAAAATTCATAGAAATGTCCCGAAAAAACTGTAAATTTTAGGCCAAAAGCCATTAATGCTAGTGGACTTCACTTTGGTGCGTATATTTCTCTGCTAGAATGGTTTCACCTTTTGATGATTGACGATCAAAAAAATGGAACTCAAGATTATGTCAATGTAAAATTTGTTTCAAAATTTAATTTATTTATAAAAATTAGAATATTGTGTACCCTCAATTGATTGATATCGTGTCAAATTACCAGCCAGACATATTATGGGCCGATGGAGTGAGCATCCCGTCAAGAAATTTCCAACCAAATTCAACTTATTGGAGATCCACTGAATTCTTGGCATGGCTTTATAATCAAAGGTAAGCAGAATTTCCTTAAAGGGGGGGGGTCCGGTTTGAGGTCACTTCGTGAAAAGTGGGTTTTTTTTTAAATTTTCCAATAGAAAATTAAAACAATTTTTTTTTAAAGTGACCCCTTATAGGTAATTTTATGCGGAGAATCGATTGCGCACACTCCCGAACCTTGAAAACGCTTCCTTGACCCTGATTCAGGGGAGGAATCGGTGTGTATTGAAGCGAAAATCAAACATTTTCGGGTTTTTATGAGAAAACCGTCGATTCTTACGTTTTTCTAGGCGGGGAATCGATTGCGCGCACTCCTGAACTGTGAAAATGCTTCCTTGACCCTGATTCAGGAAAGGGATCGATGTTTTGAAGCGAAAATCCGAAAATGTTTGATTTTCGCTTCGATACATCCACCCCCCATTCCTTGAATCAGGGTCAAGGAAGCATTTTCACGCTTCGGAAATGCGCGCAATCGATTTTTCGCATAAAATTACCCCTAGAAAAGTAACTTTTTCAACTTAAAAACTTTATATTTCACCGTTTTTGGCCATGCCAAACAATATAGAACAGTTGTAGAAGAAATTTGGAAAATTTAAAAAAATCGATTTTTCGATGAAAAAATCATAAGGGGGGACCCTTATGATTTTAAGTCAAAAAAATTTTTTTTCAAAAATTTCCTGCACACGTTCAAAAACGAACTATTCATGTTTAAAAATGCTTAAAAAACCAGAATAAGCAGTTTTGGATAC
Organism: Acrobeloides nanus; assembly: GCA_900406225.1. Lineage (NCBI taxonomy): Eukaryota > Metazoa > Nematoda > Chromadorea > Rhabditida > Cephalobidae > Acrobeloides > Acrobeloides nanus. The sequence continues at coordinate 5,826 of OZJO01011614.1, read as the reverse complement.
GATTTTCGTCTGACTCCACTTTTAGACACACTTTGGAACACCGTGTATAGGAAAAATAAATTTTTAAACTTTAGTTCTAAACATTCTTATCATACAAGGAATAATGACGAGGTAAAGTACAAGATTGTTTTGTTTCATTTAGAATGTTAGTTGTTCCAGCTGAAGAATACTCCTTGTTGGCATCCAACTACTGATAACAATAGAAAGCTAATTCTATCAAACAATAGAAAAATAATACTATTTATCGTTCTATCCATCTTTGTGTATTTAATAGCTTTTGGGTTATATATAGGACCGAAACAGTTTTTTGCACGAAACATCTATGAAACAACCTTAATATTAAGCGAATTTTTGTCAGAAACTTTTAGAAATTGGATTCTCTTTTTTCAATATAATTGAATTCTCTTTTCTTATCATTTAACCGTGAATCAAAATACTAATTTCTTCTTCTTATAGGTATAAAAATAAATAAAAGCGCACTTTAGTCAATTTCAGCCAGTATGTCGTTGAACAAGGCCTATTTAGTCTTACAAGGGAACTGTCAGACTGGAAAGATGCGAATTTTTTCCAAAACTAGCTAATACTGTTCCTTATGGCCTAAAATGGAGGGGAAAATTCGAAAAAACTATTGAGGCTTCCCCGAAGATATAGAGCCCTCAGAACAGAACATCGAAAAATAGCGTTTTTTAGCGTTTCTGAAGGAAATGGGGGGCTCGAAAAACACCTTTATCGGACTAGGCCATAGGGGTAAAAAAAATCGATTTTTAAAAATTTTTTCGAATCATTCCAAAGACGCTTAGAAATTGTTGGGCATAGTCAAAAACGGTGAAATATGAAGTTTTTGCGAAAAAACAAGTCCGATAAAGGTGTTTTTCGAGCCCCCTCCCCATTCCTTCAGAAACGCTAAAAAACGCTATTTTTCGATGTTCTGAGGGCTCTATATCTTCAGGGAAGCCTCAATAGCACTTTTTTCGAATTTTCCCCTCTATTTTAGGCCATAAGGAACAGTTTTAGCTAGTTTTGGAACAAATTCGTATCTTTCCAGTCTGACAGTCCCCTTGTTAGATATAGTTCGTTTTCATGGACTGCATTTTTATATCTAACAATGGATTTCGTGGCGCTTGGTCGGAAAATCCCCATTATTTAGGAACCTAATTAACTAGAGCCAGAAAACAGGCTGCTATAGTCATGATTAATAGACCGTGTCAATTTCGAGATTTCTGATTTTTGTTACTACTAGAGTTCTTGTTCTCGTTTACTATAGTCAAATCTTTTTATAAGTTTACTATAGTCAACACTCTTTATAGTGACCTCTTGGGTTCGATACTAGGTCCCTAAATATTTTTTCCTTGAATTTTTTTGCGTGAAATTTTTGAATTCTGACGTTTCTAGATGAATTTTTTACCGCCGAACACGATGGTGATGTTATTTTTCGACACATCCATGAGAAAATGGCTATTTTTCAACTTTTTTCCAAAAAATCGAAAAATAAACCTTTTTGGAAAAAAGTTAAAAAGTAACCGTTTTGTGTTGGTATCGAAAAACGTCACTATCCTATTCTGCGGTAAAAAACACCCCTAGAAGCATACATGTGCAGACCCAAGTGACCCTAGGGTTTTTTCCTATGGGAGGTTATGGTTGTAAGTCGGAGTGAAGGGAGGGTTGTGGGTCGGGTTGGGACATAGAATGTGGGTCGGAAGGCCGACATATTGAGGATTAATAGTCGAAAAGTAGGCTGCTTGGAGCAGCATATTTATGTGTAATCTTTTTTTTGTTCGCCAACTTGTCGACCCCATCGGGAGGAGAACCAAATGAAAGGGTTTTTTTGAAAATTCGACCTGGGGTGCTGCACATGTATGCCTAGAAGCGTCAAAAATTCACACAAAAAATTTGCGGCAAAAAATATTTAGGGACCTAGCATTGAACCCAAGGGAGTCGCTATAAAGAGAGTTGACTGCATATAAAAATTCGTTAGTTGACTTTACGAAATTTGTTAGTGTTTAAAATTTTTCTTTAAATATAATTTTTAGTCTATTTATTACGCAATCATGGATAATTTTTGGAGTAAATTATCAGCATGGTTATTTTTTACATTTAGTGTCGCTGTTGCTCAACAATATCAAGTAATTTTCTTTTTTTATTATTCTTACTATTTTTGAAAAGAAATTGAAACAACAATACAACATGTTCAAAAATTCTCTGCAAACAAAATTTCAGATTCGGATTCTAAGCCTCTGAAAACTGGATCAGGGTAAAGGAAGCGTTTTCATGTTTCGAGAATGCGCGAAATCGATTTCTCGCATAAAATTACCCCTAGAAACATATTTTTTATAAAAATTTTTCCGGAGATCCAGTCCCGATTGTTTGTCTCCCTTTAAAACAACCTGTATAAGGCACGCTTTCTAGGTAAACTGGACATCATTGGATGCTCGACCACTTCCTTTGTGGTATGATGAAGCAAAATTCGGGGTTTTTTGTCATTGGGGTGTTTATTCGGTTCCTTCGTTTAATGGCGAATGGTTTTGGGCCGGAATGAATAGTGGGTCTAATAAAAATTTTATGGAGACACATTATAGACCGGGCTTTACTTATCAAGATTTTGCGCCAGAGGTGAGCAATATAATGAAACGAAAATTGTAAAATTGTTTAGTTTACTGCTATCGACTTTAACGCTACCGACTTTGGTAGGATAATCAAGTCATCCGGAGCTAAGTGAGTCAAAGTTAAACACAACGAGCCGATGAATTTGATGATCAAGTGGCAAGTCGCCAAATGGAAATTTTGAAGGCCCGCGTTCAGCGCCATGTCATTTTCAAAATAAAGTCTCTAAGTCGACTGAAAATTTTGCCTAGGGGTATCTCCAAACGAACAACACTATGATTATTTTTGCATAACAACTTTCTTCAAAATTATAAATGTTGTATGAAGTCAAATTTAAAATTTTTAGAAAGGTTTTATGCGAAAATGTCGGGATCATGTTTTTCGCATAAAATATTCCTAGAAAAAATTTTTCAGTTGATTGGGGAACATTTTTCTGAAAGAAAAGATAAGACCGGCGTCGATCCCGGGTCATCAAAACATCTATTTAGCGGCTTGACACTTAACCATCATGTCGGAACTTTCTTCTTCATGCTTTTTTGAAAGATGTTGTAATTTAGATATTTTGTTATAACGACGAAACATCACGAAGGTAAGTAAATCATCCGAAATTAAGTGAAAATTATAACTAAAAAGAACCGGGGAACCGAGCGCTTCGCGCCCGGAAGGGAAAAGAAGTTGTATTTATTACTCGTACTATGAAGCTCGACCTTCGGACTCTCTCTGAGTATATGTATTTCTAATGTTTTTGGCAGGGGGAAAAGCATTCGATTTTTGTTGGGAATCGAAATGTTTTTTTTATCGTTTTTAAATGTTTTTACTTATTTTTTCGATTTTTTAAAAATTTTATCAGTTTTTTCCAACTTTTTTCAATTTTTACAATTTTTGGTTATAATTTTTATTTAACTCCTGATGATTGTAGGGTATACATTATGGCCAAACAAGCAGTCATGGAATTGGAACGCAATGGATGTGGGTCCAGGGAGAGATCTTCTGGGTAAGAATAATTCAATTTTTATAGAATTTTCTATAGAACATTATTTTAGCCGAAATTCGCGCTGGAATACTTGGCGCTGGTGGAGTTCGTTTTGGGACTTATTTTTCACTTTTTGCATGGTTTCATTCACTCTGGTTGGCTGATCAAAAAAACAATACACAAGTTTATGTCGATGTAAAAATGAAAACTCTGAATTGATCTATTTTTCGATTTTAGACGATCATGATGCCACAAATAAAGGAATTAGTGACGAATTATCAACCAGATGTTATATGGGTGGATGGGGATTGGGAAAATTCGTGGAAATATTGGAAGTCTGACGAGTTTATCGCATGGCTATACAATGAAAGGTTAAAAAATTTTTTACGAATCTCATCAGATTAATATTTTTAGCCCCGTAAAAGATACCGTCGTTACAAACGATCGTTGGGGTATGGATACAAACTGTGTGCACGGAGGGTATTATACATGCCACGATGGATATAACCCAGGTAGGTGTAAAGCAAAAAATAAATTATTTACGTAAATACGTACCCATTTCCTGAATCAGAGTCAGGGAAGCGCTTTCACAGTTCGGGAGCGCGCGCAATCGATTCCCCACCTAGAAAAACTTAAGAATCGACAGGTTTCTCATAAAAATCTGAAAATGTTTGATTTTCGCTTCAATACATCGATTCCTTACTTGAATCAAGGTCAAGGAAGCGTTTTCGCAACTTGGAAGTGTTCACAAGCGATTTCCCGCATAGAATTACCCTTAAAATGATCATTATGGACTATTTTTCATAAAATAGTCTGTAATTTATACCCCCTTAAAAACTGTACTGAGGTCGAGAGGGTTATGTGAAATAGTTGTTGTATAGTTATAATTAAGTGATTATTTTTAAGGAGAATTGCAATCACACAAATGGGAAAATTCTAATAGTCTAACAGCGTTTTGGGGTTTCAGCCGAAATATCAATGTATGTTTTTAATACTTTCTTAAATTTCGGATGTAGAGAATAGGCTAAAAAATCTCCAACAACAAACATTCATGGAGTGTCAATCAGGGATTTGAAAAAATGTTTACGTGATTCGATTTAGAATACAACAATAAAAAACACTTATGGTGCATTTCGCTGAAAGTTTTAAAAAGATACTCCATCTTACTGATAGAGTATCAGTAAGATGTTTGACAAGGGCAGTATCACTTTTCGTACATTTATTTTTCGTACGGACTTTTCGTACAGGTATTTTTCGTACAAATACAAAAGGGGGTGGGCAAAATTACTCGCCAAGGGGGCGAAATGTCTTCGCCTAAGGAGCAATTTATGCGAGAATATACCGCCCCCTTACGCGAAGACTTTTGCCACCTCCCCCTTGTATTTGTACGAAAAGTTCGTACGAAAAATAATTATACGAAAAGTACTTGTACGAAAAGTGATACTGCCTTGACAAGGCGTAAGCCCTCGATCTCCAAGAGTCTAGTTTTATCAAAACTCAACCAAATTGAAAGAAATTTTTTGCCCTTCCATATTTTTGTGCAAGGAACACGATTCTGATGTTATTTTTGGGGCATGTGAACGTGTGAAATGGACGCTTGGAAAAGCCGAAAACCAACAAATTTTGCATGTTAATTTCACACTTTAAAATAAGGAAAACTCAAAAATGCTATCGGAGTCGCGTTCTTTGTATTAAAATACGAAGATGGGAGAAATTCTCCAATTTGGAATCGATTCTAGTGAAATTCGACTCTTGGGGACCGAGTGCCTGCGCCTTCAAAACAAAAATCAAACGTCTTACCACTGCGCTATGCGCGCCATACTGCGTATACAGATACCAAAAATGTCGTTTGTTAAAGTTTTCCAGTCGGCTCAGAAGCTTGCATATCAAAATTTTTCTTGTCTAGTTCAAAAATTTAGCTTCAACAATTCATGAGCCTAAGAGATGCACTAATGACACTGTTAACTACCGTAAGTTCGGGTGGAAATCTGCTATTAAACATGGCACCCGATCACAACGGAAGAGTTATACCGATATATGAAGAGCGCTTGAGAGACATTGGGTTGTTTGTAAATGCACATAGCGAAGCAATATTCGCGACCAAGCCATGGATTTATTTAAATGAGCAAGGGTCAAGCATTTGGTAAGTTAGTGTGTAAAATACGCATGCGTTTTTGCACCCCTGGATGGGGTCTGCCTCCAGACAGATTTTAATAACGATCATTTAGGTACACTAGCCAGTTGAGAAGCAC
>OZJO01011610.1:0-23759 GCA_900406225.1 Acrobeloides nanus | reverse complement strand
ATTGAAAAATTGTACACTTTTATGGCACTGGAGACGGTCGTTTGATGTTTCGAAACTTGACATTTCGAAACGTTTTTGTATGTTTTTGATCTGATTTCTCCGGAAATACAAAGCCAATTCTGATAGTTTTGGTGTCGTTAGAAAGCTGTTTTTTTCAAATTTTTTCAGTAAAAAAAGTCAATTTTTTCGACATTTTTTACTAATTATACAATATCTCCGCAGCCAGAAAGAGTTATGGCATGATTTTGATGTCATTAGATTGCTACGAAATCCGGCTTTCTAACGACATCAGGATTGGCTTTTTTGTATTTCCAGAGAAATCCTCAACAACATAAAAACGTTTCGAAATGTCTAGTTTCGAAACATCAAACGACCGTAGATAGTCCCAGATATGTTAGAGAAGTTTAAAGAAGCATTTTTAGAATAAAAGAAGAATTTTTACACTCTTCGATGAGTCCAGATTTGAAAGATGAAATAATTGTACAACTGCATAGAATCTTTGGAAAAGACCGACTTGAAGGGCTACACTTTGCAGTGCGCTCTTCAGCGGTAAAAAATATCATTAGTACTTAGAGGACCGATTGTGAAATTGGTGTACAGGGTGGTAACTCTTTTTGCTTAGCTGGTATTGTATGATCTTGTCAAAATTTGAAAAATTCTTCAAAAATTGAAAAATTCGACAAAAATCGAAAAATCCATCAAAAATTGAAAAATTCTTCAAAAATTGGCGAATTCATCAAAAATGTCACAGTCGGTCCTCTAAGTGTTAGCTTTAAATTAACTCTTAAAAAAAGTTTAGGTGGGTGAGGATGGTACGGAATTATCATCAGCCGGTCAATTGGAAACATTTCTACAAGTTCCTATACAGAATGTAACAGAAAAAATCTCAAAATTATAAAACAACAAAATAAACAATTTAGATTTCCGAAAAGATTTTAGAATGCTGGGCTTCTAACTTTAGACATGAAATTGTTCGCTATAGAAAGTGAGAGAGGTTAAAGGACACGGCTAGTTTTGAATAGAAGTTTTAGGGGGAGTCCAACTTAGACCCGGGTAGAAAATTAAAAAAAATTTTTTTAACAAGTGACCTCCTAGGGGTAATTTCATGCGGGGAATTGATTGCGCGCATTCCCGAAGCTTGAAAACGCTTCTCTGATCCTGATTCAGAGAAATAAGAGTGTGTATTGAAGCGAAAACCGAACATGTACTAATTTCCCTGAATCAGGGAAGCGTTTTCAAGCTTTGGGAATGCGCGCAGTCGATTCCCCGCATGAAACTACCCCCAGAAATATGATTTTGAGGGAGAAATTTCAAAATTTTTTGATTTTCGCTTCAATACACACATCTATTTCCCTGAATCAGGGTCAAGAAAGCATTTTTAAGGTTCGGGAATGCGCGCAATCGATTCCCCGCATAAAATTACCCCTAGGAAGTCACTTGTTAAAAAAAAATTTTTTAATTTTCTACCCGGCCCTAAGTTGGACTCCCCCTTTAAATTCTGCAATTTAAATTTTCACTAAAAAACATTCGTCATTTTTATATAACCGAGACGAATAAAATGACACCAAAATTATTGAATTTAAACAATATTTTTGGTTATTGAAACGAAAATTCTGATTCATGTTTTCGTTTCAATAACCCAAAACATTGTCCAAATTGGACAATTTTGGTGTCATTTTATTCGTCTCGGCGAGTTATATAAAAATGACAAATGTTTTTTAGTGGAAATTTTAAAAATCGGTGTGAAAATTGATATTATAATTTTCGTTTCAATACACAGATCAAATTCAAATAGTGTCAATCCCTTCCTTTCAATACACAAACACTTTTAAATTTTTTATACAATTTTGTTTTGCAACTATCTCCGAAGGGTTAACGATTTGGAATTTACTTCCAACGCAAGAGTTGATCGCCCCAACTTGAGCTTTATTTTAAAAGATTCTGTTCAAAACTGGCCGAGTCCTTTTTAAATCTTGCAAAAATTAATTTTTTTAGAGAAAATGGCCAACTTTTGAATGTGCCAGTTGCAGTTGTAATTCAAGAAATGGTTGAGAATGGTACCATTTCTGGTAAAAAAACATTCAAGTAGACTAGATAGTGATGATATCTTAGGTGTTATGTTTACAAATGACCCTGTCAAAGGCGACCCATCGTTTCTCGTGATCAACATGATCGAGGGCTTAGGTGAAGAGCTTGTTAGTGGACAAAAGACCCCAAGCGAAATAGTGATGAAGAAGTCATTAGAGTTTATTAAAAAGGTTGGTGCAGATACTACACAATAGGCGGGGGGATCACCCATGTGAAAATTTTTCCTAAAAATATCCCCTCTAGGGGTAAAAACATGTGGGGAATCCGAATTTGACAATTTCGAAGCAAAGAACGTTTCCCTGATTCAGAGAAGGTGTATTGAAGCGAAAAGTTGCAAAAATTTAAAAATTTAGAAAAAATTGAAAAAAAGAATCTTCGCACATTTTTACCCCAAAAGGGGTCGTTTTTTGCGACTTTTCGCTTCAATACACAGGGCTTCCCTGAATCAGGGAAGCGTTTTTTCGCTTCGAAATTGTTAAATTCGGATTCCCCGTATGAGTTTACCCCTACAAGGATCATTTTCAGAAAAAAATTTTCGAAAATTTTCATGTGGGTGGCCCCCCTCCTATTGTGTAGTAGCTCCAAAAAGTTTTGTAATTCTTTCTAATTTCTAAATCAAAATTGAAATTTGTTAGCCGAAAAATATGCTGATTAGTGAGGAAAAATGCCGCGAGTTAGCCAAAGTGGGAATTTTATTAGAAGAAGCTTTCAACGCTCCTCAAGATATCGAGTTTGTTGTTAAAGATGGGGAAATCTTTGTTGTCCAGGTATTTGTTAAAAGGACCAGTCCACTCGGAAACAAGTTGCCATACTTTGCTTATATTCGGAAAATTGATGAAAAATGGAGCATTTTTTGTTTTTACGGCATGTTCTGAATCGTTGTAGTTTTCGAGAAAATTGTGTTTGAAATTTTGAATTTGTTACAAGCTCTTCGTTGTAATATACAAACTTTTTTGAATTTTGCTGAAAAATCGAAATTTGCATCGATTTTTTAAATTTTCATAAAATGAAATGAAAATTTAGCTAAACGAGACGAACAAAATGACACCAAAATTATCCAATTTGAACATTGTTTTGGGTTATTGAAACGAAAATTCTGATTCATGTTTTCGTTTCAATAACCCAAAACAATTTTCAAATTGGATAATTTTTGTGTCATTTTGTTCGTCTCATTTAGCTATAAAAAATTATAGCTACAATTTTCATTTTTTATGGAAATTTACAAAAATCGATTCAAAATTTTTTGTGTATTACAACGAAAACATGTACACAACTTGAAATTTTCAAACGCAATTTTCTCGAAAACTACAACGATTCAGAGCATGCCGTAAAAAGTAAAAAATGCTTCATTTTTCACGAACTTTCCGATTATAAGCAAATTATGGCAACTTTTTTCTGACCCGACTGGTCCTTTAAAAGAAGCAACTAACCATCTCATTAGTCACGAAACATTACGAATTTGGATCTCGAAACAGAATGGGAGCTTGAGCATGAATTTGATCGAGCGGTTGCTACCGAGGATGATGTTATTTCTACTGCAAATGTTGGGTATAATTTCAACAAAAAAATTTTTTGAGGTCTGAGTGAAACCGAGGGGAGGGGGGGGGGGGGGGGGGGGGTACGAAATTGCTAGCTTTAAAATCCCATGGCACCCGGGAAGCACCCGTTTTCTATCTGCGTACCGCGCCAAAAGGCGTATCCCACTTTGTCCATATACCTATAATTTCAATTTTTTCGATTTTTCCAACTTTTTAAAAAAAAATTTCGATTTTTTTCAATTTTTTTCGAATTTTTAAAAAAATTTTGTATATTTTTTTTCATAATTTTGATGTTTAGAGAAGTTCTTCCTTATGCAATTTCCCCATTGGCTTGCGATGTCCTGTTGGATATTTATGACCGTACTATTCATGTAATATGTTTTAGATCCATTTAAACTGATTCGTATTTTTAGACTTTAATATATGGCGAGGATGTTAGCCAAGCGCCAGTATTTCAACATTATGCACCTATCTTTAAAGTTTACCAACAACGACTATTTTTCAACCTTATAGATGTAATACATAGACTTGTTAAAGGACTAGCCCACTCGGAAAAAAACTCCATGTAAAAATGATATATTCGAAAAATTCATGAAAAATGGAGCATTTTTTGTTTTTACGGCATCTTCTGAATCGTTGTAGTTTTCGAGATAATTGCGTTTGAAATTATTTATGTTTTCGTTGTAATACACAAACTTTTTGAATCAATTTTTCGATTTTTTAAAACTTTTCATAAAATGAACATCGTAGCTATAATTTTTTATAGCTAAACGAGACGAACAAAATGGCACCAAAATTATCCAATTCGAACATTGTTTTGGGCTATTGAAACGAAAACATGAATCAGAATTTTCGTTTCAATAACCCAAAACAATTTTCAAATTGGATAATTTTGGCGTAATTTTATTCGTCTCGATTAGCTATAAAAAATTATAGCTACGATGTTCATGTTATGAAAATTGAAAACAATCGATGCAAAAATCGATTTTTGCGCAAAAAATTCAAAAGAGTTTGTGTATTACAACGAAAACGTGAACAATTTCAAACGCAATTCTCTCAACAACTACAACGATTCAGAGGGTGTCGTGAAAACAAAAAATGCTCCATTTTTCATGAATTTCCGGGTATATAATTTTCACATGGAGTTTTTTCGAATTGACTGGTTCTTTAAAAGTTTCAAGTTGTTTAATTTTCACCAAAATAACCCTATAGGGGTTGTTCTATGCGAGAAATCGATTGCGCGCAAGAACTTGAAGACGCTTCCCCCTGACCATGTATTAGCATATTTTTGCTTCAATAATCTCACCTCTTCTCTAAATCAGGGTCAGGAAAACGCGTTTTAAAAGTTCCAATTTTTTATTTTTTCGAATTTTTTTAATTTTTTGAAAACGTGTTTTCAAGTTCCAGGAATGCGCGTTAATCGATTTCTCGCACAGAAAAACCCCCTATAGGGTTATTTTGGTGAAATTGAAAAAACTTGAAAGAATCGCAAAAGTGCCATTTTTTTGTTGGTACCCTGTATTATTTTTTCTAGTCTTATATGAGAAACTGGGAAACACTCTCCAAAGACAGAATCCCAGAATATGCTCTAGCTGGCACAAAAATTTTCACGGATGAAATGTTCGAAATTGGTTCGAGAAGATACCCCAAATTAAGTCGGATGGATCATATACGAAAGTTGAAATTTTTAGCCAAAGTTAGAAATTTTTCATATTTCAAAAAAAGTTTTAAAAAAAATCAGGTTCTGTTCTTCGAATCGAAAAACTATTTACCTATGGCCAAAAAATATCTGGATGCTATGGATTCAATCAAAATTTCTTCTTCATATGACTCGAAAACTACGATGTCAGCATTATTGCAACAACGAGATTTCATGTGTCAAGTATGATTGATTCACAGGGTGTCTAAAAAACCGGATTTTTTCGAGATTTTCGTTTCAATACACACACATTTTTCAAGATTTCAACTTTCACCAAAACAACCCTATAGGGGGGTTGTTTCGAAAAAAATTGAAAAAAGGATTCCTATCCCATGTTAGAAATCGATTGAACGCATTACAGAACTTTAAAAACGTTTCTCTGTCCCTGAATTAGCCTATTTTCGCTTCAATACACACTGCTCTTCCTTGAATCAGGGAAGAGTGTTCAACATTCAGCAATGCGCGCAATCGATTAACCTTTGTAGGGTTATTTTGGTGCAAATTAAGTAATATGGAAAATTTTTGTAAAAATCTCGTTTTTTGGGCCTGTGTAATTAGAATGCGAAAAGTTGTTTTCAGATACTTTTCTTACATGCTTCAGCTTCTATGTATTCAAGTTTTACGTACGTTTTTGTGGCAATGATTCTTCGTGGAAGTGCAGGTGAACGTTTTTAACGTTTTTGACCGACATGTCCTGTTTGGGGTCGAGACGATTGCGCGCTTAGTTGGCCCTTGAAAACGCTTCGCTGACCCTGTTTTAGCCTATTTTCGCTTCAATACACACATCTCTTCCCTGAATCAGGGAAGCGTTTTTAGGCTTTGAAAATGCGCGCAATCGATTCCCCACCTAGAAAAACCACCCATACCAAGTTTCTGGCTGTTTTTATAGCGTTTTTGGGGGTGTTCCCATTCACAATTGCACAGACCCTGGTCCAAAATTTTTGTTTTTATGACCCACGACCTACCCCGATAAAACTTTATCGGGGTTGTGCAACTGTGTTTACTTTCGACAGTAGTGGTCTGATGCTGTGCCCTGTTATATCTACCCCGGGATTTCCCCGGATTTATCCAGATTTCCTCGGAGAATTCTGAGGAAGTCTTTTCCCCAGAATTACTTGGTTTGAAAAGATGTTCCTCAATCTTCAAGCCTCGGTTGTGCAGTGACAAAGAAGCGGCTTCATGGCCACAAGGTCGCGGGTTCGAATCCCGCTTGGAGCCGAATTAGACAATTTGGAGCTAAATTGGCTTCAAGCGGGATTCTAATCTGCAACCTTGTGGCCACGAAGCCGCTGCTTTGTCACTGCACAACCGAGGCTTGAAAATGGATAAACGTCTTTTCAAACCAAGTAATTCTGGGGAAATACTATCCCCGGATAAATCCGGGGAAATCTGGATTTATCCAATTTCCCCGGACCCGAATAAATCCGGATAATTCTATTTCCCAACCCTGTGTTATATCTGACATGCACGCGCCTTTCCATCCGAAAACCTTTTCAAAATTTTTTTTCAGAAGGCGATTTAACCCCGGAAATTTTGAACGACATTGCAACAATCTATTCACGAAACACCTACGAGATTGTCAGTGCGGATGTGCCCAAATCCATGAAAGTAATTTTAGTCCAAAAAATTTTCATCGACTTTTTTCTATATACATTTTAAAGAAGTTAGCCAAAGCTATTTATGAGGAAGATTTACAAGATCAATTCAAGTCTATGGAAAATCCCCAAACAGCCATCGATTGGCTGTTGTCACTCGGAAGTAAAAGTGGTGAATTGGCTAGAACTTTTATGGAAACCCACGGGCACAGAGGGCTAAATGAATTGGCTCTTTTGGGTGTTGCTTGGAGGGACGATCCAGGCCATCTTGTCAAGAATTTAAGGGTTAGTTCAATTTTAAAGGACCAGTGCACGATGAAAAACAGAAAAAATAAAAAACTACGTAAAAATTATTCGGAAAATTCATGAAAAATGGAGCATATCTTGTTTTTACGACATGTTCTGAATCGTTGTAGTTTTCGAGATAATTGCGTTTGAAATTTTTGAGTTTGTGTACAAGCTCTTCGTTGTAATACACAAACTTTTTTGAATTTTTTGCGGAAAAATCGATTTTTTTCATCAATTTTTTAAATTTTCATAAAACGAATATTGTAGCAATTTTTTTACATCTCTATGAGACGAACAAAATGACACCAAAATTATCCAATTTGAGCATTGTTTTGGGTTATTGAAACGAAAACATGAATCAGAATTTTCGTTTCAATAACCCAAAACAATGCTCAAATTGGATAATTTTGGTGTCATTTTGTTCGTCTCATTTAGCTATAAAAATTGCTACAATGTTCATTTTTAAACAATTGATGCAACAATCGATTTTTCCGCAAAAAATTCATAAAAGTTTGTGTATTACAACGAAGAGCTTGTACACAAATTAAAATTTCAAACGCAATTATCTCGAAAACTACAACGATTCAGAACATGCCGTAAAAACAAAAAATGCTCCATTTTTCATGAATTTTCCGAAAATATAATTTTTGCATAGAGTTTTTTTTCCGAATGGACTGGTCCTTTAAAAATCGCCAAATGTTGCGCATTTTAGAGTTTGCTTGATGACAACAATTTAATGAACATGCCTGAAGACAGTCCAAATTCCAATGTAGACGTGATGGATGGTCTTAGAACTAAAGTCGAAGGAACAAAACGGTTTACATTCAAAAAATTTTAAAACATCAACTAACAATTTTTAAAGGACCAGTCCTACTTTTAGGGAGTTGATGCCATGTGATAGAGCACAAAATTTTGAATATTTTTTGCTTTTACGGCACCACTTGAAAGTCTAACAGTAAAAAGTTATGAGCGAAACAAAAAAAATTTCAAACGAGTTTGAACATTGAAACGAAGATCTTGTACCAGATTGTTTATTGAAACGATTTAATAAATTCAAAATCCTTGGGAAAAAATTCAACATTTTTTATAACTCGCCCCGAGGCGAATAAAATGATACAAAAATTATCGAATTCGAACAATGTTTTGGGTTATTGAAACGAAAACCCTGAATCAGAGCTTTCGTTTCAATAACCCAAAACATTGTTCAAATTCAATCATTTTTGTGTCATTTTATTCGCTCGGCGAGTTATAAAAAATGTTGTATTTATTTTTTTTCAAATGTTCAAGGATTTTGAATTTTGTAATGTTTTATTAAATCGTTTCAATAAACAATCTGATTGATCTACAAGCTCTTCGTTTCAATGTTCAAACTCGTTTGAAAATTTTCTTGTTTTACTCATAACTTTTTATAGTTAGACTTTCAAGTGGTGCCATAAAAGCAAAAAATGCTCGAAATTTTGTGCTCTATCACATGGCATCAACTTCCCAAAGGTGGACTACTTATTTAAGACTCTTTCTCAAATTCATGATTTCACATGCCCACAGAGGAGTTTACATCAGAGAAGAAGCAAAAAATTACTTGGTCAAAGCAACATGCATTCTAAGAGAGAATTTATTGAGATTGAGCAGTATACTTAAAGAACAAGTTAGTCTTCGAAATATAGTCCGATTTTTTCGTTCAAACATTTTGAGATCGCATTGATAGTCAGGCAAAATCAGGAACTAAAAAATCTGTATATTGAAACGAAATCACCGGACAATAGAAAACTCCAAATGCTTCGATCAGTTTTGGACGAGTAATAGCTCATTGAATTCCTGAGATCATAAATAACAACATTGTAGAATATCACTTTTTATTGAAAATTTTGTAATTGGGCAAAAGTTTTCGGACCCGACCAGGATTCGAACCCGGACTAGGCTCCTGGCTACCGTCCAAGAGCACTACCATTGTGCTACCGAGATCTACAACTGGTGCCCGTTAATTGGTAAATACTTGGTGGTGTATTTATCCACTACACACACTGTGATTAACACTTGTGTGTCGGTCGAATGGGCTTGTCGGTCGGTTGGCACACAAGTGTTAATCACAGTGTGTGTAGTGGATAAATACACCGCCAAGTATTTACCAATGAACGGGCATCAGTTGTAGGTTTCGGTAGCACAATGGTAGTGCTCTTGGATGGTAGCCAGGAGGTCCGGGTTCGAATCCCGGTCGGGTCCGAAAACTTTTGCCCAATTTCAAAATTACTTATATTTCCACGTTCTCGGCTCGGTTTAATCCGAGCTCCATAAATTTTCAAAAAAAAATGAAAATTTTGTGTTCCAAAAAACGCAAAAACAAAAGCATTAGGCTTAGCCTCAGGCTTAGAAATGGGCTTATGCTAAGGCTTAGGCTCAAGCTTAGCCTTATGCTAAGCCTTAACGCAAAAACAAGAAGTATTGTTCTTTATTTCATCAATTGAGCTTTTGAGTTATACAGGGGGGGGGGTGTAAAAGTCCTGGCACAGGGTGACATAAATCCTGGCATAGGGTGCAAAAAGTCCTGGCATAGGTTGCAAAAAGTCCTGACAAGTTCCCAATCAAAAAACTGCAACTTTGTGATGAAGATTGTTGTAAATCCATTAAAACTAAAATTTTTCCTATGCCAGGACTTTTTGCACCCTATGCCAGGACTTATGTCATCCTGTGCCAGGACTTTTGCACCCCCTGTATATTCTGAAAAGTTTGGAAATATCACAACTTTTAATGGCGACTTCCTTGACCCTGATTCAGGGTAGAGTATTGAAGCAACTCAAAATCTCAATTATGAAATAAAGTTTTCCATGAAAAGTGATGTCCTACAAACTTGTTCCTTATGATCTCAAGAATTCAATGAGCTATATATCGCTCGTCTCATAACCCTCGTTCGATACATTTTGAATTTTTTATTGTCCGATGATTTCGTTTAAATACACAGATTTTTTAGTCTCTAACTTTGTCTGATTATATATGTGATCTCAAAATGTTTGAAGAAAAAAAGGCTCATATTATGCTGTTGTAGAAGTATTTGCCAGAGGAAAGAATGATTTTCTTAATGACTTGGAGTGAGATCCAACAACTTATAAGCACGAGATCGCCTCGCATTTTATGCCGGATTCGTAGACGACAAAAAATTTTGGAAAAACAAAATGAAATCCAATATCCGTTTATAAACCAAGGGACGCCTCAACCAAAGGTATAATAAGAAATTATGCAAATGTTAATCTTTTGTTAAAGGACCAATATACTTTTGTGGGAGCTGATTCCACGTGATGAGCACAAAATTTCAAGCATTTTTTGATTTCACGGCACCACTTGAAAGTCTAACCGTAAAAAGTTATGAGCGAAACAAAGAATTTTCAAACGATTTTGAACATTGAAACGAATAGCTTGTTGATCAATCAGATTGTTTATTGAAACGATTTCATAAAACATTATAAAATTCAAAATGCTGACATTTTGAGAAAAAATACATAAAGTTTTTATAGCTCGCCGAAACGAATAAAATGACACCAAAATTATCGAATTTGAACAATGTTTTGGGTTATTGAAACGAAAACCCTGAATCAGAGCTTTCGTTTCAATAACCCAAAACATAGTTCAAATTCGATCATTTTTGTGTCATTTTATTCGTCTCGCGAGCTATAAAAAATTTATCTTATGTATTTTTTCTCAAAATGTCAGCATTTTGAATTTTATAATGTTTTTGAAATCGTTTCAATAAACAAACTTAGTTTTGCCACAAGCTCTTCGTTTCAATGTTCAAACTCGTTTGAAAATTTTTTGTTTCGCTCATAACTTTTTACCGTTAGATTTTCAAGTGGTGCCGTAAAAGCAAAATATGCTCGAAATTTTGTGCTCTTTCACACGGCATCACCTTCCACCAAAGTAGACTCGTATTTTAAGGATTTGTTCAAATTTGAAGACTTTGGAGATGATGTTGAACTTTTTGGCACGGCCGTTTGTGAAGGCCGAGTAGTTGGGCATGTAAGAGTGGCTAAAACTCTAGAAGAAGCTCATTTAACTCAAGTAAAAGAAAAAATAAGAATAATTAAAGGATCAGTCCGTTCGGAAAAAAGTTGCCATTTTTGTTGATAGTTCATGAAAAATGGAGCATTTTTTGTTTTTACTGAAAATTCTGAATCGCTATCGGTCTCGAGAAAATCGCGTGTGTGAAGTTGGCGAAATTTGAAATCTGTGTATTACAACGAAAACATGTCCCTGAATATTTCTACAATAATTTTAAACTTTCATCGATTAAAATTTTTTCATTTTTTAAAAATTTTTTTCGAATTTTTTCAAATTTTTTCGATTTTTTCCATTTTTTTCAATTTTTTTTTCGAATTTTTTCAATTTTTTCCATTCTTTTCAATTTTTTGAGTATTGAAGCGATTAGTCAAAATTAAATGATTAATCGCTTCAATACTCAACTTTTAATTGATGCAAGTTAAAAATTATTGTAGGTACATGTTTTCATTGTAATACACAGATTTCAAATTGCTCCAACTTCACACACGCGATTTTCTCGAAACTATTTAGCGATTCAGAATTTATCGTAAAAACAAAAAATGCTCCATTTTTCATGAACTTTCCGAATAGCAACAAAAAGGGGACAACTTTTTTCCGCTCGGACTGGTCCTTTAAGAAAAAAACAGACTTTTAGCCGGGTGATATATTGATAACGAAATATACAGACATCGGATGGTCGCCTTTATTCCCAATAATTAAAGGTTTGGTGACCGAAATTGGAGGCTTATTATCACATGGTATATTTGATTCTTTTTATATTTTCACATTTGTGGGGTTGGTCAGTTTCGATCACCGTCATCATAGAAAAAATTTCGGAAAACGTCACATCGCCTTGTCCTCCAGTGAATGGGTACTAGGTCATCCTTAGAGAGGGAAAGAACAGTACTCTATTCAAAAAGTTTGTGTATTACAACGAAAACATGAACCGTTTCAAACGCAATTTTCTTGAAAACTACAACGATTCAGAGGTTGCCGTAAAAACAAAAAATGCTTCATTTTTCATGAAATTTTCGAGTAGATAACTTTTTCATGGTGTTTTTTTCCGAATGGACTGGTCCTTTAAAGGATCGGTAAGAAGGTAAAGGTAAGGGTAAAGAATGATCTAGTGCCAGTAAATGTTGTCCGGAAAAAATTCCTAACATATTCGGAAAGTTCATTGAAAATGGAGCATTTTTTGTTTTTACGACATGCTCTGAATCGTTGTAGTTTTTGAACGAATTGCGTTTGAAGTTAGCGATTTTTGAAATCTCTGTGTATTACAACGAATACATGAATGCAGTGAAAATTCGTTCCTGAATCAATAAAAGTTGTGTGTATTGTATTGACGCGAAAATTCAAAAATTTTTTCGAGTACAAAAAAATTTATTTAGAAAAAATTTTTATGCAAAAGTAAAAAGTGTAAATAATTTTTTTTAGGTGCTGTTGTAGCCCGAGAATATGGGTTGCCATGCGTAATCGCTGTGGAAAATGCAACCGATGTTTTCCGCACAGGTTATTTTGTGTCTCAATAATTTGTAGACTTAAACGGATCTTTCAGGCGATCAAGTTTTGCTAGACTCAACAAAAGGAATGATCAAAAGGATCAAAATTGAATAGTTCATAGCCCATTTTTATATAGGATGCTCCAAAAAAATGGCAACTTTTTGCGATTTTTTCAAATTTTTTCGAGTTTTTTAATTTTCACCAAAATAACCCTATAGGGGGTTTTCTGTTCGAGGAATCGATTGCGCGCATTGCCGAACCCTGAAAACATTTCCCTGACCCTGATTCAGGGAAAAGATGTGTTTTAGAAGCGAAAATAGGCCAATACATGATCAAGAAAGCGTTTTCAAGGCATGGAAATGTGCGCAATCGATTCCTCGTATAGAAAAACCCCGTGTAGGGTTATTTTTGTGAAAATTAAAAAAAACTCGAAAAAATTTGAAAAAATCACCCAAAAATCGCACAAGTACCATTTTTTGTGGGCATCCAACTGTAATAAAAAATAATTTTGATAAATACAAAATGAATTAAAAAAAACTTTCGAGTGATGAAATCAGACGGATATCGTGTCGGTTAAATATACACCATATAGTTAAAGGACCAGCTCGAGCGGAAAAAAGTTGCCGATTTTTGTACATATTCGAAAAGTTCATGGAAAATGGAGCATTTCTTGTTTTTACGGCATGCTCTGAATCGTTGTAGTTTTTGAGTGAATTGCGTTTTGAAGTTGGTGATTTTTGAAATCTGTGTATTACAACGAAAGCATGAACGTAGTGAAAATTCGTCCCTGAATCAATAAAAGTTGTGTGTATTGACGCGAAAAATCAAAATTTTTTTAATTTGGCAGTTTTCGTAAGTTGATGAAAACGAAAAATTTTTTAAATTTTCGCGTCAATACACGTAACTTTTATTGGTTTAATTAGAGCGCACAAAATGCATTCATGTTTTCGTTGTAATACACCAAATTTCAAAAATCGCCAACTTCATACACAATTATCGTCAAGAACGGGCGGTATCTCACTTCACCCACCGAATATCAATTTTTTTCGAATTTTTTTCAATTTTTTTCGATTTTTTCCGAATTTTTTCAAAAAATGGGAAAAATTTTTCCAACCGGACTGGTCCTCTAAAGACCCTTTAACTTGAACGTCATAAAAATAAAAATGTTTTTGCAAATAGTCAGGCGGTAAGCAAACAAGGCTCAAGAGTTTTCAAACCACTCATTTTTGTCCATCATCCAATTCATTCATCCAATATCCTATGCGAAATTCTATTTTTATTTTCAACTTCAACTAATCTCTGTGTTTTTTCTTCTCTTTCAAAGACCCATGCTAGGAGTCCATAACATTCGTAACACGATCTTTTTCCATTTGTACAAAAAAAATCCACCAACAGAAAGAGCTGTATTTTCAGCAGGATTTTGAATGGTGACTGTGTGTGATTGTCGATCTTCTATAAACAGGTGCGATAACTGTCGACGAAAAAGTCTCGATAGAGACGGAATTGGTCGAGAGCTGGTACGCGTTTTCGACTAGTTAGCCATTTATCAACATAAGTTGTGTTCTCGCTTTCAAATCATAAGTGTTAGTCGCGTTTTCCTTCAAGTTTCAAGATTCGGGAAATTAAGGACTTAGTAGTTGTCTGTTCATTTTTTGAGACGAGTACATTATTTTAGGATGGGAAGTAAATTGGAACTAGTATCGATTAGGTATCCCAATGAACGTGAAAATTTTCGAAAAAAATTTTTTTCATCATCTGGAATTGATCCCTTTAGGGGTAATTTTTTCAACTTTTTTCGAATTTTTTCAATTTTTTTCGTATTTTTTCCAATTTATTCAATTTTTTCGAATTTCCTGAATTAGCCTATTTTCGCTTCAATACACCCACCTCTTCCCTGAATCAGGATCAGGAAAATGTTTTCACGGTTCGGCAATGCGCGCAATCGATTCCTCGCATAGAAAAATCCCTATAGGCTTATTTTGGTGAAAATTAAAAAATTAAAATTTTTTGAAAAAATCGCAAAATTCTCATTTTTTTAATACCACCTTGTATTAGGTTGTTCGGAGAGTATCTTTCCCTGCTTTATTCTACTAAATCTCGATTCAGTCACAATTTTTTTCAGTATCAGGCAAGAATTTATGCTGAATATGATCCAATCAGTCTTTTTGAGCGTAACTCATGTTTTCGTGTCAATATCCAGAAATTTTCAAAAAATGGGGGTATTTTAAATGTTGCAATTAATTTTAAAATGCCGATTTTTGGTTATAGAATTCGATTTTTGACGAAATTTTCGACCGTACTTCTAGTCGGGGAATCGATTGTGCGCATTGTCGAGGCATGAAAATGCTTGTCTGACCCTGATTCAGGGAATACAAAGTTTTTGAGGCACTATACCCTCGTATGGTACCTTTCCGCGGTCAAAATCAAAAAATTCCTTCAGATTCTTGTTCCCCATGTCGAAAAACCCCATGACACCAAATTTCAGGCTATTTGGAGAACTTTTTGAAAATTCGAGTTTTTAACCCCTTGGAAAGACACCCATCTTTTGAAAACTTCTGTATATTGATACGAAAACATGAGTTACGCTCAACAAAGCTGATTGGATCGTGTTCAGTATAAATTCTTAGATTTAGTAGAATAAAGATTTTTATGATTTTTCACCAAAATTTCGAATTTTTTCAATTTTTTTTCACTAAAAAAATAACATTGTTCATCAAAAATCGTCAAAATTTGCTATTCCTCTAGGGGTAAAAACATGCGGGGAACCCGAATTTGACATTTTCGAAGTAAAAAAACACTTCCCTAATTCAGGGAAGCCCTGTGTATTGAAACGAAAAGTCGCAAAAATGCGATTTTTCGACTTTTCGTTTCAATACACAGGGCTTCCTTGAATCAGAAAAGCATTTTTTCGCTTTGTAAATGTCAGATTCGAATTTCCCGCAGTTTTTACCCCTAGAGGTGTCATTTTCAGGAAAAAAATTTTCGAAAATTTTTTCATGTGGGTGGCCCTGTCATAATTTCTTCATTATTTTCGCTTACTTGTCCTCATTTGATTGGTCTCTCATCAATCGTTGCAATACTCGCGTCATCATTTTACTCTTTTCTATTCAAATTCAAACTTTTTCGTGTATTAACACGAAAAGCCTGATTTATTGTAACATTGTAAAATAAAGTGAAAGGTCGACTGATTGTCGATGCAACTGGATCTTAGGAGTTCATTCGAAACCAAAAGCGATTTGAACAACTACTATTTTGATCTTGCGAGTTGTATTAGCGATCAGTAGAATTGTGTGCATTGTAAATTGGAATTCTTGGGATAAATTTATAAAAGACAACTTCCACTTTTGCTGAATGGTTGACCAGAACCAAAGTTTTATTGTTTCTCGTCACTTTTCTTGGGAATGCAGGAAAACTTTACTGTCAAATGGACCCAGCACGCTCCCACTTAGCACAACCTCCTCTCCCTATTGTGTAGTAGCTCCAACATCCCTGATCCCCTCCAAAAGCTAGGGAACCTCAAAAAATTTTCGATCAGTCTTGTTCACAACTTGTTAGAGGATTGATTTGGTTCTAGCTGTTGCGCTTTTGTTCCACGTTTTCTATTCTTAGCTCTCCCGACAAATAAAAGTTCCATCAACAATTGCCTCGAAAGAGTATTTTTTGCTCGATTTTCGAATTGAATAGTCCCATAGAAAGCACTATAGCAAAAAAAGATCATCGTGCGGTCACTATTTGGTGCACCGAGACCAATAAAACAAACACTAGCCATGGGAATGTTTTGACTTATCGTGGCAATTTTTGAGCCAGTTATTCAAATATTTTTTAAAATTTGCATAACAGGTTACTAGTTTTGTCTATTAAGGATGAACGCTAGCCGTCTCGAAACGGGTTGAATGTGTCTGAACATTGACACGAAAACCCTGAATTTTAAATTTTTTTAAATATGCTTAATTATTAGCTTTATTTAACAAAGAAAGACGGCATTCTTTTTAGCTCGATGAGACGAACAAAATGACACAAAAATGATCCAATTTGATAATTGTTTTGTGTTATTGAAACGAAAACTTTGATTCAGGGTTTTCGTTTCAATAATCCACAACCATTTTCAAATTGGATAAATTTGGTGTCGTTTTGTTCGTCTCGTCGAGCTAAAAAGAATGCCGTCTTTGTCTTTTAAATAAACCTAATAATTAAGCTTAAAAAATTTCAGGGTTTTCGTATCAATGTTCAGTCGTTCGGAAAATAACCGACAAATGCAGATTCCATTGAAACTTTATAAAAATGACCCTAATGGGGGNGGGGGGGGGTAAAATTGCGGTACGTTGAAGGCGAAAAATTTTTTTTTGAATTTTTGCAAAAAATGACCCTATTCCCCCCCCCCCCCCTTTAAGGGAATGGTGGATCTAGTGCGTCGATGGGAAAGCTGTATCGAATATGAAGGTCATTATTTCGATTATTGAATTTTTGTTGGTTCTTTTATTTTCGTTTCAATACACCAACCGCTTCCCTGAATCAGGAAAGCATTCCCATCGTTCGGCAGCCTCTGCTAGCGTCTCAAATTGCGTTTCGAGAGACTGCTAGCGTCCATCCATAAAGAAAATTGATCTTTTTTTATTTTTGTGTTGCAGAAAACTTTTTTCGGTTTAATATTTTGTTTGTTTTCCAATATTCACCGGTGAGAAGTAGGCCTCCAATGAGTTGAAACTTGAAGCAACATACTGATTCACAATTCACAACCAGCAAACAAGCTTAGAGCAGCATCTCTCGGCTGCTCGTATTTGTCTCCTGTATATTAGCGGAAGACACGCGTTTCGAGCGATTTTTCTAACGAGAGGATCCGTGCTTGAGTCAGCTAACTAAAGGCCCAAAAATTAAGTTGATCGCACTTTTCTTCTTCCACTTGCCTGACAAATGGTAAGCTAGGTGCGACATTTGACTTGACAGTTCTCGGAAATAAGTTTTCAAAACGTTTGCAAGAACCTATTTTCGGATTTTTATTTTTGCAAAAATTGGATTTTTGCAAAAATTTTCGTTAAACAATTTTTTTCCTACTAACTAAACTAACTAACAACTAACTAGCTTAACTAATTAACAACTAACTAACTAGCTAGCTAAACTAACTAACCTCGATCCATCTACAGGGTGTTTCAGCAAGATTTAAAAATTCAATACCTTTTGATAAAAAAGAGATTTTTTAATGAGGATTTTTGCAAAATGTTTAGAAACCGTGGGGGTTTTCATGCCCATTCAAAAAATTAGATTTTACATCAAAAACATTTGGCCGCCGGTGGGCTTCGAACTTGCACGTATAGTCAAAAACCGTGAACACTACCACTCAGCCATGGTGACAAGCTGTTTGGGCAACAACTTTTTTATGTTATATTCTAGAACTCGATGGCGTTGATAATCATATCGTGACCTTTCTGAATGCTTTTTCTATTCCCAAACAGCTTGTCACCATGGCTGAGTGGTAGTGTTCACGGTTTTTGACTATGAACGTGCAAGTTCGAATCCCACCGGCGGCCAAATGTTTTTGCCGTAAAATCAAGATTTTTTAATTTTTTGAATGGGCATGAAAACCCCAACGTTTCTAAGCATTTTACAAAAATCCGCATTAAAAAATCTTTTTTTTTCAAAAGATATTGAATTTTTACATCTCGCTAATTCGCTGAAATATCATCCTATCTATCTATCTATCTATCTATCTATCTATCCATCCATCCATCCATCCATCCATCCATCCATCCATCCATCCATCCATCCATCCATCCATCCATCCATCTCAGAACATTATGATTCTTGATGAAAAACAAGTCAAATTCGGGTTTTTTGATTGAAAAATGGGAATTTTAGGACAATTTTGGTCAAAAATCCTTGCAGGATCGTACGAGCTCCCGATTTGGGGGGGGGCATCCAAATTTTCAAAAAACTTATGTTTTTTCAGCTTTCGGTCGGGTTTGGGGGCCTCAATGCACGTACGGGCATCCATCCATCCATCCATCCATCCATCCATCCATCCATCCATCCATCCATCCATCCACCCATCTTTCTCTCTCTCAAAACCCAAATTACAGGCTTTTGTCCTTGTGGAAGTGTTACTGAAGTGTTTTCACCCGGTCAAGCTGCACTGGATCCGAATAATCCTCCGGCGAGTTTTGCGATTGTACTTTGTGATTATCCTGGTTGCAACACTCCTCCATGCCCAATGCAATGCGCCTGTACCGCCACTGGAGCTTGTTATATTCTCGCATTTAACCCTTTTGGGGCTCCTCCTAACAATGAAAACATTGTACGTTATTATCCATTGAACGATGGAACTTTCTATGCTTATGTGGACAAGACTTTATCTGTTACTAACATTTGGGATGATCAAACAATGATGCAGGTTACAACGTTACCAACGCCTTTCCAGGTTGTCGCAGTTGGCTGTGGTGGTTGTGCTGCGCTAAGGGCGTCCATGGCATCAACTTGTACAGCGACTGGGCCGTTTACACCTGCAGCTGGATAGTAGTTCTTTTTGTAGCTGTTTATTTAACAAATTGTAAATTTAGCTGAATAAAAATAAATTTAGATGAAAAAATTTTTACTTTGAATGCATTCCATGAAATATGTTGAGTAGATAACAAAACTGTCACCATACGGGTGCCTCAATTCTTTTTTGAATGCTACAGGGTGGATAAAACACCAGAGCTTTGTGATTTTTAGACCAAATTTTCGCCAAAATATTTTTAAATCTTTTGCTACTGTTCAAAAAGCTCTGAGACTTTTTACATGAATTTTGGACCCGAAAATTTTTTCTAAAAGCGACCCCCTATAGGGATAATTTTATGCGGGGATCGATTGCGCGCAATCCCGAAGCTTGAAAACTCTTCCTTGACCCTGATTCAGGGAAGGTTGTGGGTGTTGGGTTAAAATTCGGGGTAACGATTATGGCTTATTCTCAGTCGGACAAAAAATTGCTTCACAGAAGGCGGTTTAGATGAAATTTTCTTCAGGGTATGAGATTGAAGTCCCTCTATCTGAATCCGCAAGAATTTTTTGGCTTCGATCCCTGGGGATTAAAAAATTCATTTTTTAAAATTTTTTGGATTTTTAAAAAACATAAAAATTACAAATTTCATAAAAATTTGAAGTCGTGACCAATTTCCAAGATTTTGATCCCTCAACCATTTTTGAGTGTGCCGAAAAAAATATCCTTGGAATTTTTTGACCCCACCTTTTTTGAAAAAAATTTTTTTAGGGGGTACCCCCTAATTTTTTCCAAAATGTGTAAACATTTTGAAATCCCTACAATATGGGTATAAACGAACGGGGACGATGAGTAGATTACGGATTGGTGCTGGATTCATTGAAATTTCAAAATCTGTGAAGTAATTTTTTGTCCGATCGAGAATAAGCCATAATTGTTACTTTGTGCATGCACTTTTACCCATGTAACATTTCGCATGCACTTAAAAAAATGCGCAAAAGTGAATGCGCGATCTTTATTTTTTTTCGGAAAAAATGTTTCTAAAAAATAAGGGAGAACCCTTATGTTTTTTCGGGCCCTCGGCCCGTAAAGGGGGAGGATGGTACCGATACCCTTGGTACCCCCCTCCCCTGTGGCTACGTTACTGACCCTGTACTACAAAATTTTATATTAAAAACAAGAAAAATTGAAGATGTTGTAGAAAATAGCAAAGTTTAAATTTAAAAAATTTAATCAACATGTTAATTTATTTATCAAATAAAATATTTGAATTAGTAAAGTTTTGAACAGCCTAATAAAAATTTGAATACTCTTATCTTAATTCTCAGACGTGATGTTTCGAACGTGGAACAAGTTTGTTTTCGCTATGTTCAATTTATCATCGTCGTACATAACACGTTTGAACTTTATGATCCTTTTATGATGGCTGAACTAAGTAACAAGATGGATGGATCTAATAATAAAAATTCACTTTTAGTCTTAGATTCCAAATCCAGTTTATATAAGGACATGATTACTGAAAAGTGTTCTTGAAAATAAACACTTCTTCTCTTTTCGTTGGTATATAATGAGCATTTTATTTTTTCTATTTATTAATCTATTTAACTTTAGTGTAAATTATGCGTGTTTGAGTAGTCCAACACTTGAGCCAGTGACTGTAAGCTTTTAAAGGGGGTGTGGTTTGTGGTCACTTCGTGAAAAGTGAGGTCCAAAATAGGGTCGGGTAGAAAATAAAAATTTTTTTTAACGAGTGACCCCAGAAGTAATTTTATGCGGTAAATCGATTGCGCGCATTCCGCGCAATCGATTTCCCTGATTCCTTCCCTGAATCAGGGAAGCATTTTCAATGCTCCCGGACCTTGAAAACGCTTCCTTGACCCTGATCCAGGGAAGGGATTGGTGTTTTGAAGCGTAAATATGAAAGTGCGATTTTTTGGTTTTTTTCTTGAATCAGGAAGCGTTTTCACGTTGCACAAAATGACACAAAAATTATCCATTTTGAACATTGCTTTGGGTTATTGAAACGAAAACATGAATCAGAATTTTCGTTTCAATATCCCAAAGCAATGTTCAAATTGGATAATTTTGGTGTCATTTTGTTTGTCTCATTTAGCTATAAAAATTGCTATAATGTTCATTTTATGAAAATTTTAAAAAGTTTGTGTATTACAACGAAGAGCTTGTAATAAATTCAAAATTTCAAACGTAATTATCTCGAAAACTACAATGATTCAGAAGATGCCGTAAAAACAAAAAATGCTTCATTTTTCATGATCTTTCCGAATATATCATTTTTCATATAATTGTAAATTATTGGACTGGTCCTTTAAGCGTATTCACTGGAATTCGGGTCCATTCTTCTTAGAAGGCTTGCTGGTTTTTGTTGCTGATATTCCCCCAGCTGACTCTTTTCTCAACAAAAGCCACAAATGCTCACGTGCAAACTTCAATCTTGCCATACGGTTTTCCTTTGAGATCCACGGTTTCTTGGCTGCACTCGACTTTTTAATCCTGCTCGAATTAGAGTCCTTCTCTCCGTTCTGATTGATATACCCAACCCATGTTTTCATGGGTATGTCCGAACATCAACGGCTGTCTTGAATGGATCTGCTTTGACAAGTCTTACGAGAAGTCAATTCTGTCGTGATGTTGTCTTTCTTTATCTACCGGGTATTTTCTTGTATTTCACTGTTTTGGCCTCCCTCCATCGCTTGAATATTCTTGAAACGGTACTTTGATTAACGTGGAACCGATCGGTTACTTCTTGATCTATTTCTCCTTTTTGCTTAGCTTCTACGATGAGCTTCTTGATCTCTTCAGAAATAAAAAATCTCTTTAAAATGGTGGCTGGCTTGCTACGATTCATCTCACTGGTGGGTATATGTTCAAATCTATTCTAAGCACTGTGCTCTGTCAAATGGCCAACTCCTCCACATTTATATCTCCAGCCTCTCCTTGAACCCGGCGGAACCTTATAAAGTTTCTTTTCTTGAATCTAGCAATTCATCCATCACTAGCGTTGAAGGTCTCAATATTCGTTTTCTCGCTTTAAATTGAGAAGTGGATAGAGAGTAACTTCCAAGACATATCTTCAGTAATTCTCCAGTAACAGCGACGTTCTTGATCAAGATCTTGTTTGACCAAAATTGCTCAATGTCAAGATTCATCAAGATCAAGTTGTGAGTCAAGATCTTGATCAATTTCTTGATTGATGAAGATTGACGCTTTTGAGCAACGTTTACCGTTATTTATCGTTAGAAATTTGTATGGTTTTTATTTTAGGTGCCTAAATCGACTACTATTTCAACAACTACAGCAGAGCGTAAATTTTTCATTGTAAAAAACATTTAAAAATTTTTTGAGGAATAACGTACTTTGTAATCGATTAGAACCAAATTTGCTTCGAAAATTCAGATTCTTTATGATCCGAATTTATTGTTATAAACTCAATAACTTTAGAGACAACAACATGTGTTATACGGGTTAAAAAGGATACTGGTCTAGCCGAAACTGTTTGCCCAAGCACTACTACTACTATAAGTGGCGAGACTACTACTAAATTAGGAGAAACAACTACCACTGGAATAGGAGAAACAACAACCGAAACGACAACGACTACGACAACAGCAACGATCACAACAACGACCACAGCAACGACCACAACCACAACAACACCTCCTATATGTAAATAAAAATTCCAAATAAGAAAATATCGACATTTTAAAATGAATTTGCAACATTGAAAAACACCAATTTTTTGAAAAAGTCTGTATATTGACACGAAAACATGACATATTCTGAAAAAACCCGATTGGATCGTATTCAGCATACACACCCGATACCGAAAAAATTTCATCGAAAACGAGCGAAAAATGCCGATTCATGCTAGACTTCGTAGGAAAATTTTTTTTCAAAACCGGGAAACAGAGCGTTTAATGTCAGGAGGGGAAAAGGAGTTGTATTTATTACGATTTTTTTCAATGTTTTATATTTTTTCGAATTTTTCAATGCGAAAAATGTTGAAATTAGATGTCTTTTTGAGAATAAGTCAGAAAATAAGTGTGTAGAGGACGAATGAGTTGTAGAGAACGATGAGAAAAGACGATTGACACCGCTTTTATGGGGGGGGGAGGGATACCTTCCGAAAAAATTCCCACAACCAATCAAGAAGGTCATTTCAAGCAAGCTTTTACTCTAGAGTAAAATTTACACTAGAGTAAAAAGTTCTAAAATAAAAAGTTAATATGGAGTGTCGCTTGGAGCCGCCGTCCGGAGTCACCTTCCGAGAATCCGCGAGCGCCGAAGGCTCTCGCGGATTCGATTCCCGGTTTTAAAATAATAATAAAATTAATTTTTCTAGCATGTGTTTCACCAGCTGGCTCCGCAGGCCTGCGTATTTCAGCAGCCGATTTTGCTCTTAACAATGACGCGACGTCTGGTGCCAATATCCCAGTGACAGGTAAGAAGACCTATCTAATCTATCTATCTATCTATCTATCTATCTATCTATCTATCTATCTATCTATCTATCTATCTATCTATCTATCTATCTA
>OZJO01011607.1:22443-40487 GCA_900406225.1 Acrobeloides nanus | reverse complement strand
CCAACAAAATCATTTTTAGGGGTAATTTTGTGCGAGGAATCGATTGCGCGCATCGGAAAATTCTGAAAAAATTTTTTAGGGGCCAAAAACCCCCCAAAATAATTTTGTTGGGGTTAAAACTTACAACCCCTAATTTTGACGCATTTTTTTCAATTTTTTGACCCCTAAAAAATTTTTTCAGAATTTTTCGATGCGCGCAATCGATTTCTCGTGCCCCCGAGTACCAAAAATCAGCCAATTTTGAGAAAAAAAATTTTTCGACCTACCGGCGCCAGAGAAAAATACCCCCCCTTTAAAAACATCAAAAAAATTTATATTTTTAACACTCGTGGTTACCTTGGTCACTTATGTTTATTTCCTAGTATTTTAACACGTTGAAAATGATGCTGCCAAAATTTAAAAAATCCCACTTTGGGGGGGGGTTAGAGTCCTATTTTTACCTTTTTAGAAAATATCTTTTTAGCATTTTGAGCATACCTCCTAGGAATTGTTTTGAGAGATTGTTAACTACTCATGAGTAAGCTGGTGATCTGCCCTACAACTTTATATAGACACATAGAAAGTTTTCGCTTCAATAAAAAGTTAAGCGCAAATCTCTGCAAATATTCGGGTTTTTGACAAATATCGGCATTTTTTGCTCTATTGCGGTGATTTGCGTCATTGAAGTTGCTGAATAAAATTTAGCCCAGATTCCCAGAAAAAAATAACCCTCATCATTCGGTCATTTCTCCCCCAAATTATGTCATTGCCTCTTCTGAAACTGTCCCTCCCCTCGCCTATTTCATATATGACCACGGTACCCCCTCACATACCCACACCCCTGCCCCCTTCCATGGGGTTGGGGGTTGAATTAGCATTTATTCCGAAACCACAACCTAACCTTGTTCTTGAAGATGTAAAAAATCTCTTCATCACATGCACAATATCTTTACCCTTCCATGCCTTCTCAAACCGCCCTCTCATGAAAAAGAACCCCTTTAGAAAGCTTGTAGAGAGCGCTCAAGACTAATAAGTTTTGACAAACGACAAATATGGCTGTCTTTAGGGCATACCATTGACTAGCGCTCTAGACTTACACTTATATCTCTAAAGCAAGAAAAGGAACATAGAAAATCGGAGAGATCTACTAGCCTAAGGCGGGAAATTTCTTCTTCTATACTCTCATCAAATAGCAAGCATGTCTTCTCGATTTTGCCTTTTCTACTAGTGTTGTTTCAGATTCTTTGATATATGTATTTATATGTACTAATTTATGTATGGAATCGAGTTTTTGACCTTAAAATATTCTAGGATAGGTTGGCAAAGATGTGTTGAGATGACGTAGCTTGAATGTTAACTTTTTTATTTTGATTTTTTATAGTCTATTTTTAAAAATTAAAAATGCGGACATGTTTTTTAAAATTAAAAATGCGTCTGCTTTTTAAAATTAAAAATGTGGACATATGGTCAAGTGGATAGGAATTCAATCTTTCAATTTATTAGATATGGATCGATCCCACCTAGACCAAATTTAAAAATTCAAAAGCCAGGACCAAATTTCAAAATCCAAAACAAACATACACATCCCCTTCGGCGGTGCGTATGCTTGTTTTGTTTTTGGGGGTTCCAACACCCATTTTTAAGGTTTTTGCTCATTATCTTTTGATAGATAAAGACTAGCAATTGAGTTTATGATTGAGATTTGTTTCAGACCAAGAGCTTTACAATGACGTGGGTCACTTGTAGGGTGTCCCACTAAAGAAAGTAGAAAAAAGGCCAAAGAACGAATAAGCGACTTTGGTGATTTTTCTTCCCGTTAAAAAACTGTACATTTAACTGTACAATGTATTCTCAAAAACTGTACATTTAATTAATTTACTTTTTGCGTGAATAGTCGTAGAAAAGTGTCCTTTCGAAGATGACGTGGCGCTTTTTTCGAAGAAAAATCTTGTTTTTGAAAAAAATCGATTTTTTTGAGACCCCTGCTTTTCATAGAAATTTTCTGGCTCCTTTTTTTACACAGTCAAAAATCGATCGCAAGGAGTCATTTCAGCGAGAAATTTAATGAGGAACAACTTTGTAGAACATCACTTTCCCAAAAATACTTTTTGGGGTTAAAAATCGATTTTTCATAGAAATTTGCATAAAAATGGCTATAACTTTTTTCCATACAGTCAAAAGTCGACTTAAAGAAATCGTCAGATATGGATTAAATTACAGGAATAAAAACAGGATTGTTTAATAACTCTGTTTAAAAAAAGAAAACTGCTTCGCAGTTCTATGAAACACTTGAAATATTTCATTGGTAAAACAGTGTAAGGAAACAGAATGTTTGTTTTGTATTTGCGCTTTCAATTCATATAAAATTATGAAACCCTTGAAATTAGAAGAGTTGTAGATTTGTTGTTTAGACTTCAACAAATCTATGAAACACTTGAAATAAAGCTTATGTGAGCCTATGAAATAACTGAAATAATTTTGTTGTTGTATTTTTAATTGAATGTTTTGATTTTATTTATAGATATGAAGCTTCAAAAACAAAACAAACGTCGCGTTTCTTTGCGCTGCCTCCTATTAACTTTTTCCTTTTTGCCTGAATCAGGGTCAAGCAAGCATTTTCATGCGTCGAAAATGCGTGCAATCGATTCCTCACATAAAATTACCCTTGGAAGATGATATTTAGCTAAAAAACACACGTGTGTATTGAAATACACATTTGTGTGTTTAAACACACAAAATGTATTTTTTAAAGATTTTTGTGTGTTTGAACACACAGACGTGTATTTAAACAAAAAATTAAAAATGTACTTTTTTACGGTTGGTATTTTTTTTTGCGCAAAAAAACTTTTTTTTTCGCGCAAAAAATATTTTTTTTTGCGCAAATATTTTTTTCTGCGCAAAAAATATTTTTTTTTGCGCAAATATTTTTTTTCGCGCAAAAGAATTTTTTTTGCGCACAAGGCCTATGCTTAAGCGTAAGACTAAGCCTAAGGCCTAAGCCTAGGCCTAAGCTTAAGCGTAAGACTAAGCCTAAGGCCTAAGCCTAAGGCCTAAGCCTAAGGCCTAAGCCTAAGGCCTAAGCCTAAGGCCTAAGCCTAAGGCCTAAGCCTAAGGCCTAAGCCTAAGGCCTAAGCCTAAGGCCTAAGCCTAAGGCCTAAGCCTAAGGCCTAAGCCTAAGGCCTAAGCCTAAGGCCTAAGCCTAAGGCCTAAGCCTAAGGCCTAAGCCTAAGGCCTAAGCCTAAGGCCTAAGCCTAAGGCCTAAGCCTAAGGCCTAAGCCTAAGGCCTAAGCCTAAGGCCTAAGCCTAAGGCCTAAGCCTAAGGCCTAAGCCTAAGGCCTAAGCCTAANAAAATGTTTTTTGCGCAAAAAAAAATATCTTCCCTTTTTTACGCATGTATGGTTATTCTAGGCCCTAAATAACTCTTTTGTACAAAAAATATTCAAATTTTACTTGTGTCTCTAAATGCACGTTTGTCAGTTTAAAAGCACGAAATTGTGCGTTTGCTTACATCCCTGAATTAGGCTGTTTAGTTGACTCAAAATGTAACCCTTAAAAATCACAATTTAATTTCATTATACCCTAAATTCACATTTTCAGTTTTTTACATCATGATTTTCATGTATAAACTGATTAAAGTTGCTGATTATTCATAACAAACTTTTTAATGCACAAAGTTGAAAGCCAATAGAAAAATCAAAATCTCGTAGCTTTTTAAAATCCCCCACTTTCGAAGCGCTGCGCGCATTGAAATCTGGGCACTTCTCAATTGCTTCAGAGGTACATAGTTTGCGAAAAAGTGGCGAGGAGTCGCCCTCTCGCACTTCGGCTTCTCTCTTCTAGAGTTTTGAGCCACTCTTCCGAAAGAAGAAAAAAGAGGAAAATGTGTATTGTTTATTTTATTAGTTCTTTAAATTTTTGAACTTCTTTTCTTTGTTAATAATTTGAAGTGGGACTGGTTTTATTTTAAATTTTATTGAACGTTGTCATGGAAAACAGAAAGTCTATATCTGGCTTCAAGCTCTTTTAAAGGATTTTTTCTAAAACATACTTCAAAACTTTGGGTTTGTTCAATTCATACCATGCATATGAAAAAAAGTAGCGTACCTGTCGATGCTGTTAAAAAAAAGTCAATTTCTCGATAAAAATTTCCTTTTTTCAAAATTTCCATTTTGCAAAAGCGGTTTTTCGAAAAATGGCATGTTTTATAGTCAATACCTGGATATCCGAGCTTGGTTTCTGCGCTCGAGCTCGGCCTCTCTTCCGAGCGGTACTACCGAGCACTCGCTCCCGAACACTTCGAGCTGCGCCTCCAAGCTATCCATTTTTTGTTGAAAAAAATTTTATATTGTAATGCGAATTTTGAAATTTAAAAATTACGGATTACGAAATTTTTAAGATTGTGAAAAATTACGGATTACGAATTTTTTTGATTACGAAATATTACGGATTACGAATTTCATTTTGTTACGTTTCATCCCTGCTCTCGACTCATGAGTATATATGGCAGCTTGAGGACAATTGTCATCGCAGAAAATTGCCACCGTCGGACAATTACCACCGCAGAAAATTGAAACATCACAGTCCCAATGAGTTAATTGTCTCGCCGTTGTCAATTGGTGAAAATTGTCCTGCAGTGGCCATTATCTGGCGGTGACAATTTTCTGCGATGGCAATCGTCCTCAAACCATAGATGACAATAGTGAATATACCCATGCGTATAAAAATTTTTAGGCATACCTATAGATATAGGAATAAATGTCTTTCATTGGAATTTTTTGACCCCCATTTTTAATTTTTCCATTGGGTACCCCATGATTTTGGTGTCAAACGTCTTATATTTTCGTCTTCTACAGCATAGTAGAGCCAGGCGCAGTTTGGATTTAACCTTCAAAAGTTAGTCCGAACGAACAAACAGACAGACATTACGCGTTTTATATAAGAAGATTTTGCATAAAAATGCGGTTTTTTATCATCCGAATAATTTTCTGGATACAACAATGATCTCTAATTTACATTACATTTTTCCATCTATTAAATATTTCCTTTCCTATGATTAATGACACTTAAACCGGACAAATTTCAAAAATCTAATATAATCTTTTCACATTTACCTCCTTTCCTTGATCGATGTGGGAACATATAAAAAATTTGTACTCACATGTCAAACATATGCATATCCTTTAATCAAATTTTCAGCATTTTCCCACAACTTTATTCCAATGCTGTGATCACTACTTTTACTACGATGTAATAGTCATCAATCGGTTAGCTATATATTGATCTATGTTTATTTTTAATCTAATACTAGGTTAGAGCAGCGCAATTTTTATGGGCCTTTGGATTTTTTTCAAACACGGAAAACATCTGGAAATCTTTCGACCATTTGAAATTTTTAAGCCATCGTCAGCTGCGAATTCTTATAGGAAATGCCTTTTCGAAAAATGATTTCCATAAATTTTTAAAGTTAATGAATGTTTATTTCTAAAAATGGTCTATAATTATAATATTTTTGGTATATTTTATTCAGTAATTAGCGTTAAAAAAAGTCCATAATTATTACTTTTGCAATTTTTATAGCCTAGCACTCACGGCGTACTAAAATCGGACAAAACCTGTTGATCACATTGATCACGAGTATTGGTCGAAGGTTTGGTCCAACTGGAGCCAAATTTCAAAATTTTGAAAAAATTTCTTAATTATCTAAGAAAAATTTTTCAGAACCCTTAAATTAGAACTCGTAGAATTTTTCTAACATTATTTCTTTTAAAAATTTCCCTAGGCGGACAGGCTTCAAATTGCTTTTAAATTTAAAAATTCCGATGTTGTTAAATCCATTAATTCCATAAAAGTTTAATTTCCATAAGTTTATAAAAAAATGGCTTTCCCAAAAAGTTTGATTTCCTTTTCCTATCTTATTTTTAAAATCTTTACCCATAAAACGAGTAATAAACTTTCTCACTCAACTCTAGCCATGCCTAGAAATTGCCACGCTAATTTAATTGAGGAAAAGTGTGGGAGGCTCGGGCGTTATTGGACAGAAAGATGCATGACTCTTCTCACCAAGTCGGTCGGCCTTCCACGTCCGAAGTTTAAAAACTTATTGGGGACAACTGCATGCTACCAAGTGTGCAACATTGAAAAGACATACCCTGGGAAAATGAGTTTTTTCGTTTTCAATGCTGGAAGCGATTTTTATTGATCCGGAAATTGAGAGTCTCGCTTGGAAGGCGGCGAAGGTGCGAACGAGCCACAATGAACCAAAGCATAATAACAGAAGACCATTAGCTATTTATTTATTAAGCGTGCTTAATTTTTCATTTTTATTATGTAGGGTCAAATTTTTAATTGATCATAGTGGCGTGTCTGGAAAATTTAATTTTTAATGAAAATTTTTTAAAACTAGAAGACAATGGGTTTTTTTTAATCTTGTGAAAAATTTTAAAAAACTATTAGCGCGCTAGGCACGCCTAAGCCTAAACGGGGCACGCGCCAATGACAGCAACGTTTCATATGGACTGCTCCTATATCCTAAAACATTAAACGCGCTATGTGTGTCTGTTTGTGCTATCTCCGTTACTTTAAGTCCAATTCCGTCACGACGAGGGGGTAATTTACCCCCTCCCCCGTACAGGCACTTAGCGAGGGGGGGGGNTATATCCTAAAACATTAAACGCGCTATGTGTGTCTGTTTGTGCTATCTCCGTTACTTTAAGTCCAATTCCGTCACGACGAGGGGGTAATTTACCCCCTCCCCCGTACAGGCACTTAGCGAGGGGGGGGGCAATCTGAGTAATTGCCCCCTTGAAATTGAAATGAAAATTTTTTCTAATGGTTCCCTTATGTTTTTGCCCAAAATGTTGACAAATTACAATGGTTCCCCATTATGATTTTTTACCAAGGGATCGAACCTGAGCAATAACATATAACATGGAAGATCGATGTCCTAGTCATTTTTCCTATTACCTAAGCATTTTAAAATCTCATAAAAAAAACATACTATGAAGTCTAAATTTTCTAATCAACTAATTTAAAATCTTCCAATATTTTTTGATTAAATTTTCTTTTTCCAATCTTTAATTTGGTGGCAGTGTAACGGAATAGTGAGAATTGAAACGGCGGTGTTAGAATCTTGCGAAAGAAAACCTAATTAGTTTTTCTTGTCTTTATTTTAGTTGCATCTCGCTTTTAGCTTGGTGTTTTTTTTCAAATCATGATTTTATACTATTAGATTGATGTGTTCGCACACGGTGCCAGTGAGGAGCAGGCTCCTTTCCTCTATTTTGAAAAAAAGATGGAAATAGGGTAAAAAGCGTGAAAATTTCAAAATTTTGATGGTAAAAATGACTTTTTACCAGCCTTCGACCGAGCCAACACACAAATTGACGAAGGCTGGAAAAACACTTTGGTTTTTTCCTTCAGACAGTTTGGGGATATAGTCTCCCTTAGTCACCATATCACCACTGCCCCTCTCCAACAAGTATTCTTCCTCTTCCACCACTCCAATCACTTTCTTGATATAAACTTTTTATTTAAGATTTACAGGGTGGCCTTAAAGTTCTGTCACAACTTTTATTTCAACTTTATGCATACTTCTATACAAAAACATCTTTTAAATCAACGTTATCAGGGAAATTTTATGTGAGGAATCGATTGTGACAAAAAAAATCTACCTGACCCCTATTCAGGCAATTTCCGCTTCAATAACCATTTCCATTCCTGAATCATGGTCTTTTGGATTCTTTTTTTTCAATTTCACCTACCCCATCCCTAAATCAGAAACAAGGAAATTTTTTTGTATGTTTCAAAAAGCGCACAATCGATTCTTCGCATAAAATTACCCCCAGAAGATGACTTTTAGAAAAGAATCCAAAAAGCTCCATTGACCATGTTTCAGGGAATGAGTATGTGTATTTAAGCGAAAATTGCCTGAATCAGAGTCAGGTAGATTTTTTTCTTGCTTAGAAAATGTTCGCAATCAATTCCTCACATAAAATTACCCTAATATCTTTGATCCAAAAGATGTTTTTGTTATAGACTTCAAAGACGTTGGAATAAAAACTGTGACAGAACTTTATGGCCACCCTGTATTAAATATTGAATAATTTAGCGAGAAACATGGACATACGAACAAAGCTACTGTGCTAATTTCGGCCTATTTATTTCCCTATATTAGCTGAAATGTTGCATAGTAGCACAAGGAACTTGTGACGAAAAGATAAGACGACACGCTACTTCACTTTTTTCATATGTGCCCGGTGGGATTTGTATATGGGCGGACGATGCTCGAGGCGTGTGCCGAGTCCATCGCAAACACAACTCTCTGATTTCTCGATTGTTCGATCGATTGGGCGCGGTGCTTTTGGAAAGGTTTGTAAAAAGAAACTTTGGAGTTATAATATTTTTTAGGTCTGTATCGTCCGTCATCGTGGCATGAAAAAACTTTACGCATTAAAATATATGGCCAAACGCCGACTGGTGCAAAAAACTGTAGCCTTTAATATTTTACGCGAGCTAGAGCTTTTACAAGAGCTTAGTCATCCATTTATTGTCAATTTATGGTTTACTTTTCAAGTAACTTTTTGCATATTATTAAACGTCATAAGAAGTTATTAATTTCAGAAATAGAACAATAAAATATTTTAGGATGATCACTATATTTACATGGTGAGTGACCTACTTCTTGGAGGCGATCTCCGATATCACTTGAATGAACAAGGCAGATTTTCGGAGACGCGTACAAAATTATACATTTGTGAGATCGCGCTAGCAATAGATTATTTACATAGCCGACGTATCGTTCACCGCGATGTGAAGCCAGAAAATATTCTCTTGGACGAACAGGGACATGCACATTTAACCGACTTCAATCTTGCTACAAAACTCGGGTATAATGAATTGGCTACTTCATTTACTGGTATAAAAAATTTAAAATGATGAAAATAAGAAAAAACTTAGGTACCCGACCATATATGGCGCCGGAGATTTTAATGACCTCACTTGGAGAAATAGCTGGGTATGATCACCGAGTAGATTGGTGGTCATTAGGAGTGTGCCTTTATGAAATGCTTAGAGGTCTTAGACCTTTTGAATTTCCCTCAAGTTTTTCTTCCCTTCAAGTAAGTTTAAAATTGAAAAACACTAATGTAATATTTTTATAGGCAAAAAAGAATCTTAGCCAGACCCCCTATAGGGGGTCTGGCTATGATTACTATACAGAGCGTGCGGAAATTACCCGATCCCCTATTATCAGATACTTTTCACTATAACTTTTGTTAGGAACATCTATGCATCGGTATCTTTTTAAAGCTGACGTTCGTAGCTTTAAAATGATACCAAGATCCGGCGTATGGTTGTTCCTATCAACAGTTAAAGCGAAAAAAGTATCTAGATATATCTTACTATAGGGGGTCGGATAATTTCCGCACACTCTATAGTATGTGGGGAAGGGGATCATATAGTTAAGTTTATAAAAAATGGGCATTTTTGGAAAAAAGTTTCAGGAATGGGACGTAATTCGTGTTTCAAACAAATGTTAGTTTTGAGGCAATAAATGACGTTTTTTGCTATCGGAGACCGGTGCCCCTCACCCCTTTGGACCGAAGGTTCAAAAAATTTCTAATCATAACTACCTTATGTTTTTGGGAAAAATCAGCCCTTTTTGAAGAAGTCCCCCTCCCCAGCTAATCCTTGTGGGCATCCCCTCTTTATTTCAATGAAAATGCTAATTTTTGGCATAAAACCGCTATATCTCCACCACGCTGGCCCATGGGCCTCTACTTTTGTCATATTTTACTGTTTTTGACTATGCTGAATACAACTACTAAGATCCGGAAAAATCCCAGAATGGCACTTCGGTTCCTTCCTCATTTCCTTGTCAGGAGACTTCCCCTTTCTTTTTTTTCTGGTGCTCGAACTTTAAATGAACTTAAGATTTTGAGACTTAGGTTTCAAAAGTTGATGATCTGATTATTTGTATCCCCTCAATATTGTAAAGGGTCTTATAAAGCTACTCATGAATACCGTTTTAACTACATTTTATAAATTTCTTTTTTAGGTTATGTGTTTAATAAAAGATTGCACTTTAACACTGCCAGCAAACTGGACCTCAGATTTGGTTTCTTTTATTGGCGCTTTATTAAATGTGAATCCAGATAAACGGGTATATTCTTTAAGAAGTTTTAGTTCTCAACCTTATATGAATAGAATTGATATGGAAAATGTGCTAGCTAGGTTAGTTTTACTTAACATTGTAAATTATAATTTTTAGCCCACACGGAGCATTTTTGCTTACATAAAGCATGACTAAACTAAACGTGTAATTTGTATTTTTTGTTCAGACGATCTCGGAAACATTAGATTTAAACCCTGAGTGCTAAAACAAAAGTTGTAGGGGACTATGA
This sequence comes from Acrobeloides nanus, assembly GCA_900406225.1. Classification (NCBI taxonomy): domain Eukaryota; kingdom Metazoa; phylum Nematoda; class Chromadorea; order Rhabditida; family Cephalobidae; genus Acrobeloides; species Acrobeloides nanus. The sequence continues at coordinate 30,108 of OZJO01011607.1, read as the reverse complement.
GAGAAGAAATTTGACATCAAAATCATTGAAATCGGAAGAAAATTTTTTTGCTTTTTTAATTTTACTCTAGAGTAAAATCTCGGGGAGTGCCGCTCGGAGTCACTCGAAGAAATCACGAGCGCGTTAGCGCTTGGCCCCGTTACTTTTTACAATTTCACTATGAGTTCGATTAAGACACAACGACATATTAGGATTTTTTATTTTTTGGGTTGAGATACTGACTTCAACGCAGCTCCATCTATGGCGCCATGTGGGCAAAAATTATTCATCAGGGTATACTCCGTTTCCTGCGCGTCGTACAAAAAAGTGGTCACTATATAGACTATTGGATAAGGAAGCTGCCCGTCCGAACTGGCAAGTTAAACAAAGTTAGGCCCGTAGGTTCGATTTCATCTTTTTTTCAAAAAACTTCTATTACAAAAACTGGAGCAAAATTTTTTTGCTCCATTGGTTGTAGAAGAAAATAAAAAGTTTTGCCCTAGCGGGATCGAACCTGCGGACCCAACGTTGCTTAACTTGCCAGATCGGACGGGCGGATTCCTTATTCACTAAGCTATGGAGTGATCACTTTTTTGTACTACGCGCGGGAAACGGAGCATATGAAACGAACTATACCAAGAAATTTTAGGAAAACAGCCCCTGTATTTGTGCCTAAAGCAGATAAACTCAATTGTGATCCCACTTATGAGCTAGAAGAACGTATAATTGAATCAAGTCCGCTGCACCGACATAGGCATCACAAGAGGCATTTTCATAGTTCAAATGCAACTGTTAGAACAAAATCAAGAGAGCATTCATTGGATGAAGCTATAAAAGATGTTTCTGATCGATTTAAGTCTTATAACAGGTTTAAATGTGATGAAAGTCCATGGTTGCCGAGAAGGAATTCTGCTACTCATGTAAGAAAATTATAAAACCCTATAAAGTTATTTTTTCGTTTTTAGAGCCAGCTAGTCAACCAAACCTCTCAGGACATACCTATGAAAACTTTTACCAAAAAAGAAAAAGTCTCCACTCGGCTCAGCAAACCAACAGTGCTTTAAACTACAATATGGTAAAAATATACTTCTAGTCTCCTTTATGGTGCAAAATTTGCATATCATTTATATTTTTTATAGTACAATTTTTATTCCATTTTACTGCCAGTTTATTTTTTATGCGTGCAACAATATCCCAATTTTTATTAAACAATAAAAAATTTATTATACATACGGACATTGGCCCCGCATATAATACATTTATAAACTAACGAGACATACTAGACGCGGTTGCTCTAAGCATATTAGGTGATGGTGGTGGTGAATCAGTGGTTGCCATCGTAGCCGGTAGTGAAGGCCTACCATGAAGGATTACTGTAGTAGTTGAAGTAGATGTAGCTTCCGAAACTGCTGCTAAACTGGATTTATTAGTTGGATCCAGATCATGATTTGACGTTGCTGTTGAAAGGGTAATCAAATCCCGACAACCATTCATTGAAACGCTAAAATGTAGGTAGAATGATTTCAAGTTCAGTGCATACCTCATGTGTATGCTAGGAGCTATCATTCCACCAAGTTGTTGGGAAAATAAGACAGCATCATGTACACTTGGGAAGAAGTTGCTCTTTGCAACCACTTCGAATCCATCGTAAATTTTGAAATTGTTTCTTATCTCGGCTAAAAGATTTATTTTAACAAGATACTTTTAAGACACGTTTTCTCTAAGAATCGAGTTCTATGGGGATGTAGTGTCTCAAAATTTTTTGAAACTGAAAAAATCTTAAAGTATACTAGGTACTTATTGGAAAAATAAAAGAATTTTGATGCCAAAGTCTAACCCTTCCTTTGAGATACAGGATACCCAATTTTCGACTTTTATCTAATTTACTCTTTTTTGCAAAGCACATATCTCGGCGAGATTAAATTCAATTTGGATGATCTTGGGCTCGTTAGACTCCTTGAAACAAGAGCTAAAAATATAGCAAAAAATTTTCGCGCTCGCAAATTTTTCTGGGGTGCCACGGCTGCGTTCTGTAGGCTAAAACATTGAAATTTTGATCTATGAAAAATCTGGGGTTTTTTCGTTTTTTCAATCTTTATAATTTTTCTTAAAGTTTTGGCACAAAGTTGTCTAGATAATATTTTTAGCTCTTGTTTCAAGGAGTCTAACGAGCCCAAGACCAGGGCTGTCAATTACAGAACAAATTTCCGTCAGTTACAGAACATGGGTGTCTGTGACTGGATATGAATTCTTCTCGACAAATGATGATGTTTGGTGTCAAAATTAGGTTGTAAATCACAGAAATAAGCGTTCTGCGACTGTATGTGGGAAAAGCTCAGAAACTTAGTTTTTCACACCAAAATTGAGTCTAAACGCATGGAATGGCTATAAAATTGCATAATAAGTCAGAATTCAGTAACTTTGCCACATGTTCTGCTACAGAACGCAGTGTTCTGTAACAGAACACGGATGTTCTGTTACAGAACAACGGTGTTCTGTTACAGAACAGCACGTTCTGTTACAGAACAAACCTCCAAATTGGCTAATTTTTTTACTCGAGGGTTTTTCAGCATGGGGAACACGATGCCGGTGCTAATTTTTACTTTTGAACTATGGAGGAACCCCTGTGAAGAGAATCATGGAAATAAGTACTGGCTCGAAGAAGTTAGGCTCACTATTTTTTGAATATTTTTAGTTTTACTTTAAAACAAGTAAAACAAACATAACCATTTTTAAAGTGCTATTGTGTTCGCTTTTGTCCTACGGGAGAACCCATAAGGGGGACAAAATTTAACTTTAGTGGTGATATTATTTTTAGCGCGCTAGCACTTTAAAAATGGTTATGTTTGTTTTACTTGTTTTAAAGTAAAACTGAAAATATTCAAAAAATAGTGAGCCTAACTTCTTCGAGCCAGTACTTATTTCCATGATTCTCTTCACAGGGGTTCCTTCATAGTTCAAAAGTAAAAATTAGCACCGGCATCGTGTTCCCCATGCTGAAAAACCCCCGAGTAAAAAAATTAGCCAATTTGGAGGTTTGTTCTGTAACAGAACGTGCTGTTCTGTAACAGAACACCGTTGTTCTGTAACAGAACATCCGTGTTCTGTTACAGAACATTGCGTTCTGTAGCAGAACATGTGGCAAAGTTACTGAATTCTGACTTATTATGCAATTTTATAGCCATTCCATGCGTTTAGACTCAATTTTGGTGTGAAAAACTGAGTTTCTGAGCTTTTCCCACATACAGTCGCAGAACGCTTATTTCTGTGATTTACAACCTAATTTTGACACCAAACATCATCATTTGTCGAGAAGAATTCATATCCAGTCACAGACACCCATGTTCTGTAACTGACGGAAATTTGTTCTGTAATTGACAGCCCTGGCCCAAGATCATCCAAATTGGATTTAATCTCGCCGAGATATGTGCTTTAAAAAAAGAGTAAAATTAGATAAAAAGTCGAAAATTGGGTATTAATCAGATAATTTTGAATAATCGCTTCAATAGATAACTTTTAATTGATGAAAGCTAAAAATTATCGTATAAACATTCAAGTACAAATTTTCGTTGTAACACACAAAATTTCAGATCGATAACTTCTCATGCAAATATCTCAAAAACATGATCGATTTAGAATTTATTGTAAAAACAAAAAATGCTAAATTTTTCATGATCTTTCCGATTTCGACATATTAAAGGCAACTTTTGGTACTTTTATCAAAACAGAAAAGTCGCCATATTTTTTGGACACCCTGTATATTTTCTTACCATTCACTGAAGCAAAAAGCAATTTCGTTTTATTTTCCGAGAAATCTACAAACAATTGTTTCATGGCATCGAGTCCAGCCGCATCTACTATTGGAACTGAAGAAAAGTCAATAATGATGACTTTATGCCAACTGATCTCGGAGTTCAATGCTTCATAGTTTGGCTAAATGAACATTTTATTCCTGTTACCAACAGATCAAACACATACCACAATATCTCCACTTATCAACAATGTTGATCTCATAGGAACATCTTTAACTCCAGCGATAGATGCAGCATTTGCACTTTTCATGCTCCCGGTTCGGGTTCCTATACCGACTGTCATAAGCTGTCTAGAATATTTTATTTAAAGAAATTCACTTGAGGACCAGTCCGAGCGGAAAAAGTTGCCCTTTTGTTGATATTCGGAAAGTTCATGAAAAATGGAGCATTTTTTGTTTTTACGACATGTCTTGAATCGCTAACGGTTTCGAGATAATCGCGTGTGAAGTTCCTAGTCAAAATTTTTTCACGTTTTCGACTCAAAACGGCTATACACTGAAAACACATACCTTGATATATCAAGAAATTTGAAATTTGTGTATTACAATAAAAACATGTATGTGCAAGTTTCTACTATAATTTTTAAGTTGCATCAATTGTTTATTTAAGCGATTAATCAGGTAATTTTGAATAATCGCTTCAATAAACAACCTTTAATTTATGCAAGTTAAACTTTTCTAAAGAAACATGCACGTACATGTTTTCGTTATAATACACAAATTTCAAATTTCGCTAACTTCACACGCGATTATCTCGAAACCGCAAGACATGTCGTAAAAACTGAATATCAACAAAAAGCGCAACTTTTTTCCGCTCGGACTGATCTTTTAATGAGGAAAATTATCAGATAAGAGTTTGAAGAGATACCCTTATCGTAAGCGAATATCTTTTTGTTTAATTTTTGGTTTTCTGCTGCGATAAGAAAAATTACTCTATGAATAGTATTCTAAAAAAATTGTTTAAAAAATTTATACCCTTTGATACTTTCTGCTGCAGCTATGATTTGTTTCTTGAATTGGGCGACATTATTGAATAAAAGTGGTGCTTCAAAACGAACTACAGCAACTCCAGACTCATCAAGGAGGTCAGAACCATAACAATCTCGTTCGGCATAATAAGCTCCGGAACCGGTGACATTAACGAGGTATTGAAATTTTGGACTGAAAATTTGAATTAAACTTAACTTAATACTCGGAGGTTACCCAAAATTGAGTAGTTAAATTAAAACAGTGTTCCATGCAGATTATAAATTTGAAAAAATTTTTGAGAAAAAAGATAGATACGTAGGGTCTAGAACGTATTCTTTGTGTGAGACTCCCTAAAATTTTAAGGATCTCTGTAATGGTTATAACTCCAAGTAGAAAATGAAAAGAGAGCTCATTGACCATTTATCTATTTATTGAAGCGAAAACCTGTTATAGATGTCTATATAAAATTTGTAGAGCAAATTCTCATTTTTCACTTAAGTGGCCACTGACTACGTGGTCAATGATCTCTCAATTTCTACTTGATGTTATGACCGTTATAAAATTTTTTTAAATTTTAGAGAGTCTTATACAAAGAATGGGCCCTAAACCCCCGTATCCGACTTTTTTCAAATTTATAATCTGTATGGAACACGGTTTTGATCTAACTATTCAATTTTGAGTGACCCCCGAGTGTTAGCATTAATAAAAAGTATGGGAGAGTGTCATTAAATCTTAAAATTTCACCATTGAATTCTCACAATAACTGTAAATGCTGCAAATAACATTGAAACAAAAAGCGCATAACTGCTATTTGAAGAAAACAAAGTTATGCTGCAAGAAAATGCCCATGAAATCTGAAAATTTTTGAAAATCTGAAAATTCCTTCTTTGATTTCATACCACGTCAAGTCTTGAAGTATTCCAAATAATTGGTAGTTTGATTAAATCCATAAAAGTTTCTCCTAGAGAAGAGAGTACTACGCATGTTAATATTGACTAAGAATTAATTTTTCTAAACTTTATGATGGCTTTATGAAATCTTACCACTGGCAAAGGGATAAAAAATATTGTCACCCATAAAATTGTTGGTACCAATATTACCACAACGATAATATTGACGAGCTAAAAATTAGTTATTTTTCCGGGGGTCAAAAAATGGAAAAAATTGCGTCAAATTAGGGGTTATAAGTTTTAACCCCAATACCCTGGAAAAATTTTTCGATGCGCGCAATCTATCCTCTCATAAAATTACCCCTAAAGGATCACTTGTTAAAAAAATTTTCTACCCGGCCGTAAGTTGGACCCCCTCCCCCTTTAACTTGGCAGATCGGACGGTCGGCTTCTTTATCCACTATGATATGTAGTGCCAACTTTTTTTTGTATGATGCTCGGGAAACGGGGTATAGATTCACCATAAAATATTCAAATTATATATTTTTAAAACTTTTTTCACTTTTTAAATTCGAGGGAAACAACTGCTTTTCCCTAGCTAATTCCTGCATTTTATTTTGCAAAATCTTACTAATGAAGTTGCTCCGGCTTGTATAGCCAGTCTATTTCTCGACATAGAGCTTCCAACTGGAAGGGCTCCAAAGAATGAAGAAAACGATCCGATTGTTATCAAAGTAGCTAATTCCTATAAAAATCATGTTTTATTGNTTCCAACTGGAAGGGCTCCAAAGAATGAAGAAAACGATCCGATTGTTATCAAAGTAGCTAATTCCTATAAAAATCATGTTTTATTGACAATGGGCAACTTTTGTTTGAAAATTTTACCTGTTGATTATTGATTTTTAATTTTCGCTCTTTTAGTGCATTTGTTGCATTTCGACAATGTATCACATACATAAGAAGAGCCATGGCTAAAGCATCCACAAAAAGATCGTCTATGATTTCAAGCTGGGGCATTGTTGTGAGAAAACTAAATCATGTTATCTTTTTCTCCAAAATTTCTTTTAATATAAAAAATACCCCTTATTCATATGCCCAATAATCTCCACTTGATACAAGTCATGAATGTCTAAAAGGTATGACATCAAGCTAGCAAAAACAATCTAAAATGCAAATTTAAACTCAATTTTTTTTCCCTTACTTACTAAAATAAACTCAAAAGGAATCGGCGAATGCACTCTCAACTGAAACAATGGGTTTAAAATTTGTTTTGCAAAAAGCAAAAATAGCGTCGCACAAACAGAAATTGCCATTGTATACAAATTTATATAATCTAAACATTCCCAAACCGATGATAGACACTAAAATTTTGTTTTTATTTATTAAAATAAGTCCAAAAATACTCCTTCATTTGGAATTTGCCTATTGCTGTGCAAAAAACTTGGTAGCTTGTCGAGAGTTTTGTTGTATAAACTTTTATAGGCTGCCATAAAAGCACATTGTTTATATGAAGGTGGGACGACTTTTGCTGCTATTGGGGTCATCTAAACTTTATTTTTTCCGAGAGTATAGTTTCTGATTAGCCTTATAGTCACTCATAGTCTTTACAGGGAATAGTTTCGAAGTGTTTATTTAAAAATTGCGATTAAAAAAAATTTGATATGAAAATAATAGAGGTGGACCCGACAATAAGAGATATATCTGTGGCCACTATCCATTTACCATACTCAACTGTAATTGTTGACATTAATTTTTCTTATATCCTAACGCTACAAAAATTATTCATAAATAACAAGGAGTTGAATTTAGAGGGATACTTTTTCTAATAAGAGGCCCACCCCTATTATTTTCATATAAAGTTTTTTAAATCGCAATTTTTAAATAAACACTTCGGAACTATTCCTTGTTAGACCAGGACTTGCTCTGAAGGGGAATAAGAGGAAAACAGATCACTCTAGGATATATTTATTGGAATTTTATTGGATAGTTCAAGTTATTTGTTCATGATAGTTTATC
>OZJO01011607.1:0-22403 GCA_900406225.1 Acrobeloides nanus | reverse complement strand
CCCCCCCCCCTCCCTGAAAGGCCATTCATCTATCCATCCTGAGGGTCCGGTGTATCCCCCTACTGGTAAACTATGCCCAAACACTTTAGGTTTTTGTCCTTAACTTTTTATTAGGTTGATACCGACCCATTCCTAAAATCAAATCTTATAAAATATAATTTTTACTGTGATCATAAATTCAGAAAAGCACGAATTTCCTTTGACATGTAAAATATGTTGCAGCTGATTAAAGACTACCCTTATGGCTAGGCCTATAGAGAAACCAGATAGGACTTGTTGAGAAATGTATGAAAATAGAAATTCCAGACGAAGTGTATATATAATGCCCTAAAAAGAAATAATAATCTTGTGTATTCTTGTTACCAACAAATCAAACACATATCAGAGGGTGATTCCGAGTGGCATTCACCGACGGAAAACAAGCTCAATATATAGAATAAGACTTGTTTTCGTGTCAATATACATACTTTTCAAAAAATCGGGGGTGAAAACCAATTTCAAAATCTTGATATTTGGCTATAGAAGTCGAGTTGGCGAAATTTTCGACCTTACTATGGTTTTTCTAAGCAGGGAATCAATTGTGCGCATTTTTGAGGCAAGAAAAAATTTCTTTGACCCTGATTCAGGGATTACAAAGTTTATAGCCATTTTAGGGGTATGCTTCTCGTAGGGGTAACTTCTAGTAGTCAAAATCAAAAAATTCCTTCAGATTCGTGTTTTCATTTTTCGGTTGCGGTTTTCAGAAACTTTATAACAAACGAAACAACAAAACATTTTAATTGTACACACTGTATATCCTAAATTATACTTGCAAAACAGCTGCCAAAAAAGTCAAAGTCGCCGCAATTTTCATTTGTTCATATCCATCCACCGCTGGTACATGAGTATCATTAGGATGTAATAAATAGATATAGTCATATGGGATAGAAAACCTTTCGATCACATTTCGAGTCAGAAAACATATAATTACATTACAACCTAATTTTTCAGAATTGAGTTTTTCTTTAAAAATACCTAGAAAGCTGAGAGGTGACGTCCCAAGAAATGTGTATATTATCGCTGCAAACAAAGTAGTATATAGTCCAGAAATTGGTGGTAAACCAGCCAAAAAGGAAAAGGCTATGCCTGAATATGTTTTTTATTTCTTCAAAAATTGATTTTCATCTTATTAAATTGTCTTGGACATATTATTATCCAAATTTGCTTTTTTCTTTAAAAATTCATTTTCTTACAAGTAAACATTGCGAACTTGATTTTCTAGATTTTGACCAAAAGTATCAAAAATGTTTGTTATGGTGCCTCTATTAACATACTATACGTATTCCCCCCCCCCATCACCGTTTGCGATAAAAACAGTAAAAAAGTTTAAAATAAATATATTCTTCTTTATAAGCAAAAATTGTATATTTCAATCAACGTCACGTGTGGTGCAGTGGGTATCCTGTTTGAATAACAGCGGGATTCGAACCCAATCCAAAAAGTGTAGTGAATACACTGCCGCCTTTTTATATGCGGCAGCGTATCCACTCAAACTGTTGTTTGGTATGTACAATTTGTGCTTATAAGAAAAAATATATTTAGTTTAAACTTTTTGCTGTTTTTATCGCAAACGGTGAGGGGGGGGGGAATACGTATAGTACGTTTATAGAGGCCCCATAACAAACATTTTTTGATACTTTTTGTCAAAATCTAGAAAATTAAGTTCGCGATGTTTACTTGTTAGTATTGATTTCACCAATAATCCTTAATCCTCCCACATACCTTGTGCTATACTATGTAAAGCAATCGCTAATCCAGCTGAAACATCACCGAGAACTTGCTGTTTGACCAAATATAAGCGTAACCAGTCCATTATAGGAAAGTATTTAGAAAAGAAGTCCCAAGTGTGCTGAAATCTCTGTTCCGGGTTCTGAGGAGTATGATTTGAATTTGATTTAAAATTAAGGCGGCAAAATACACAACATTCTTGTTGATATGTATCTGTAGAGACTCGGCGACAGCGATTGTTTTTGGTATAGTTAAATTTTGTATCAAATTCGTCCTAAAGTTGTATGTACAAGACATAAAAGACTGTTTCATTGGATAAAGATAAATTTCAAGTCTGAAAGGCGCAAAGTTCACCTTGAAGAAAAGGTTTGATTTCCATTGGGTCAAATTTTTATCGAATCAAACAAGAAGCCAAAAAATACCCCCTATAAAATTATTGAAAATTTTTTCGCATATCATTTTTTCGATCTTTATTTGACCTAAAGGGGACAGAAGGATACAGAAGAGTATCGTGAAATAATGACACGACGGGGGCAAAATCGAAAAAATTGACGAATTAAAAGTTTTGATTATATTTATCTGATTTTCAATTTAATCTAATTGTTGAAACGAAAATTTGAAATTTTAAGAAATTGTCAAAAAATCTCAAGAAAAATGGTCAAACTTGCAAAGCTAATAACTTTTTAACGGTTCATGCTTTTTACGTAATTTTTTTTGTAAAATTCGAAGTATATATTAAAGCTTAATGCATCGCTTTTTTGATAAAACTTAAATTTTTACCTTCTTTATTCACTACGAAAATTAGCTAATTTTCGTAGTGAACAAAGAAAGAAAAAATTGAAGTTTTATCAAAAAAGCGATGCATTAAGCTTTAATATACAATTCGAATTTTACAAAAAAAATTACGTAAAAAGCATGAACCGTTAAAAACTTATTAGCTTTGCAAGTTTGACCATTTTTCTTGAGATTTTTTGACAATTTCTTAAAATTTTGAATTTTCGTTTCAACAATTAGATTAAATTGCAAATCAGGTCAATATAATCAAAACTTTTAATTCGTCAATTTTTTTCGATTTTGCCCCGTCCTGGGACTGGTTCTTTAAGATGTACCCCCATAAAAGATGTGTAGATTGTCTTCTCTCATGGTCCCCTTCAACTTTAGTTTTAGTGTTCCGGGTTTAAGGTTGCGCGCTAAACGCCTCGATCAGCTGGTCGAGACGCTAAACGTCTAGAACAGCAATTCGAGACGTTTAGCGTCTCGAACAACCTGTTCGAGACGTTTAGCGCGCAGCCTAAATCACTCATTCCCAAGATCGTCTGGACACATGCATATTACAATTTATAGTATCATAGTAGGATATGAAAAAATAGCAAATTGTAACAGGACAGAACAACTTGAATTCTAAAAATTTACCTGATTCATAGGTGCTCTCCTACCACCACCCAATAACAAAACGGTCTGATTTTGCGCTTCCATTTTTCTTATAATAACCACTAAATCTCACGAGTTAATCCACTACACAGCCGTCAAAAGAATCGATGGAAAGGTGTGATGTGAAGAGGATATTAACAAATATATAGGGAAGCGAATTCTTGGTTAGGATTTGCGTGCTAAGCTTTTACAAATGATATACCAAAAAAAGCATAATTAATTTCCGTTCTCAAAGCTATCCAAGCCTCGTAATGGAATAAAATGGTTTGTTATGAAGAACTTTGGCTTGTAAAAGGTATTAATATTCTCGACTTTGTGAATAAAATTATTTGGTATGTGGAAAATGCTTTCTTATAAACATGCATGGCAAAAAAAGAAGACTTGAATACAAAGTGTTTGATTATATAGGGTGGTTCTGTGAAATATCCGATTGTAAAAATTTTTATAAAAAAGAGATTAAATTTTTATGCTAAACCCTTGGTACCTTTGTGTAGGTAAGCCAAGGGAATTTTTTTACACATAAATTTGGGCCCTACTAATCCCCTATAAGGCTATTTTCCAATATATTTTATATTGGAAAAGTAGCTTAAATGTGTAGAACAAATCTAGTTTTGCTATGAAAAAATAGTAGAACACATAGCAAACAAGTATGCACAAGTCCCATAAAAATTGCTTTGGTCGTTTAAAATATACGAGCCTTTAAAAGTTGGAATATTTTTGTATGTTAATATATGAGCAAAGTTGGTTTAATGTATTAGATGCGAGCATGGCGCAGAGGAAGTGTTCATTTTTATATTCTGGTTTTGGAAAATAGGATTATTCCTGATTAACTAATATGCCACCTTACTATAATGCGCTTTCTCTTATTAAAATTAAAAATTTATATAAAAGTTATAACACCTATAAATTTTCCGGAACTCCATAAAAACGTTTCATACACAAAAATTCTTATAATAAGATCGCAATTCTAATGTTGACTATAATTTTTTGTAGAAAACCTAGAATCCTAGAGATAATCCTTTAGTTACTAAGGTGATGCTTATTAAGTCTTCGTCTTGCTTTTGAATTAAGTAGATTTTTCTATAAGCGAGATAAATTATAGTCACTTCCAAAAATAGCCAGAAAATTTTTTCTTCGGTTTAGACGATTTTGGTGTCAAAAAATTCGCCATTAAATTTTGCATCGATCCCAAAAAAATTTTGACGAAAAAATCATTCTTGAAGGTTATATGGATCAATATTGAAAAATGGTCAATTTTAGGCACAAAAACGAAGAAAATTCGATATCTCGAAAACTATAGATCGGCTCAAAAAACTGATAAGTGCACTTTGTAGAGCAGCGTTGGTTCTCTATAAACTAAAAAAATTTCATCTAAAAAGACTTTCCCTACCCCGGAAAAATGGGTTTGAAAATTAGAGTAAAGCATTGAAAATATTAACGTTTTTTTCAAAATTCATCATAGCGAAAACCTGAAGTCGCCAGATATTGAAATTTGCATAGAAATTTTTCTCATATACTCTTCTCTAATACTGAAAAAAGACTGCGTCGAAAAAGGATTCCTAGAAAAAGATATCGCTTCAAAACTATTTTGCACGGATTTTTGCCCCCATATATTTTTTTATAACTCGACTAGACGAATAAAATGACGCCAAAATTATTGAACTTGAAAATTGTGTTGTTATTGAAACGAAAACCATGATTCATGTTTTCATTTCAATAATCCAAAACATTTTTCAAATTCAATAATTTTGGTGTCATTTTATTCATCTCGGCGAGCTATAAAAAATATCTTCTATGTCTAATCTCAAAATGCCAAATTTACCTATATTGTTTTATTAAATTGTTTCAATAAACAATCTGATTTTACCTGAATTCGGACTTGTTGTTTTTATTTTCGTTTCAATGTTTAAACTCGTTTAAAATTTTTTTCGCATTTTTAGTTCGCTCATAAATTTTTACGGTTAGATTTTCAAGTAGTACCGTAAAAGCAAAAAAAGTTCCCAAATTTTGTGCTCTTTCACATGGCATCAACTTCCCAAAAGTAGATTGGCCCTTTTAAAGGTCCATTAAAGGACCAGTCAAGTTTTGAAAAATCATTATTTTCGGAACGGCCATACTGGGGACATAATTTCTACTGTGAAGTATATTCTCATTTTATTTAAAAGAAGAATGGAAAATTGACTATTCAGTTATAACAATGAATAATTTAAAAAATTAAAGTTTTATTAGCCAAAATTATCTCAATATTTACATAATACAAAAAGCAGACATTTTACCATAACTTAAAAATATTTTATACTTAAAATTGCTTTTGAGATTCTTTATTTGTCCTTCTTTTCTTCTCCATTTTCAGCAGCCTTCAAATGCGTACAGGTACGTTCATACTCCATTTGGAGTTCACTGAGTTTGTCTTTCAGTTCATTATTTTCCAATGCAGCACAGTCCCTTTCTTTTTCAAGTGTTTGGACTTGAATGGTAAGTTTCTTAACGGCTTCATCAGTATCTTTGGATTCAATAAGAGTTCTTGCTGTCTCCTCCGCTGTTTCTGCGTGCTAAAAAATGAATGTTTAGGGACAGTGCAAAGTTTCTGTTCAAAAACATGACCCAAATGAGAATTTCTGATATTTGATCTAGGATCTATGTTCTAGGCTAATGGGTACTATTCCTACCCCACCCATTGGTCTTGGCTCAAAAATAATGGTACCTTTATACCTGAAAATTTTTGCCACAAATGACAATTTTACATTTGTGGATGATTTTTTAGACTAAAAGCTTGATTTTTTTAAAATTTTAAGCCAAGTTAGGGTGGGAGTACACCTCATAATAACTTGATTTTTAACATCAATTACTTTCATAGCCACATCCGAGATAATTTCCAAGTCTGCCGAGTGCGATACCAAACTAACCAATCTCTTAAGCATCAAATAAAACAACAGCGCAAATCCACTAATAAACAAATTTCTTTGAGCATTATAGGACCGCATTTGTGCCAAAGAATCCGCTTCAGCACTTGTGCCAACACTAGCACCTTTTGCTACATCAATCTTTGAATATTTTCTCACTTCTCTGATAGAATCAGCAAAAAGTAAGACCAACACACCGATAATGATCGTCGAATAAATGTGAGTGTACCGCTAAAAAAAGCTATGGAAAATTTTCCATTTTTTGGGGCAAATGGAAAATTTTTGGCTAGAATGCGACCAAAATTGGTATCGCGGTAAGGCGGGGTACCAATTTTGGTCGCGTTCTAGCCAACAATTTTCCATTTTCCCCCGCCGTGGGATATTACTTAACTCTTAACAACTCACTCTGATCACTAAAACAGGATGACTTTGGAAGAACTTTTTCCACAACGTCGGTGGAATCCAGGGCATCAATAAAATTAAGCAAAGTATTATCTCCACATACATGATCAAAGCCACTGTCGTCCATTGTATACTAGCTCTAGGATCAAAGAAAGTGGTATAAAATTCACACGCTGCTTTTTTGCCCAAATGTGCCGCATCCATTGCTAATTTAGCGCCTTCTTTGGCAGCTGCGGCAGTGTGTAAATCGAGAATTTTTTCATCCATTTTGTAGAGAAAATAATAAAATGATGCTATATATTAGAATAGGATAAAGAAAGACTGATGTGATGAAAAACATTTTCGCTAAATTGTAGAGGGTGTTGATGTAAACAACACAAGCAATAGCAGACTGTTTTTCAAATTTAGTTTTTGATCACTGAGTTTCAACATCCACATGTCTAGCCAGTGAGAAAAAAGTAAAAATTAAAAAGAGAAAAAGCAAGGGACTTGCAAATAATTTTTGTTTACAACTAGGCAGGATTATGAAATTAAACATGGCTCATAGCCTATGGCTTGCAGTTTGAGTTCGTATGAATATTGAGGCGAAAGCTCTGAATTTTTATAAAGTGTGCTGTCAAATTTTTGCGCCATTTGTCTTTCGACTTCCAATAATTGCCAAGTGCCAGCATTTTTTTTCTCGCCGATAGAATAACGAATGAAGACAGAGTGTGCTATAGAATAAATTAAGTTTTTTAAAATTTTTTTATTCGATATTTTTTTAATTTATTGGATATTTTTTATTGATTTATGATTTTTTCTAAATGTTTCGAAATCTTACAAAAAAATATCGAGGATAAAAAAGTTCAACTCACGAACTTTTTAATGAATTTGAAAAAAGTGTTCTGACAAAAAATTNTACAAAAAAATATCGAGGATAAAAAAGTTCAACTCACGAACTTTTTAATGAATTTGAAAAAAGTGTTCTGACAAAAAATTTTTCGCGTTTTGTTGGGCACTAGGACAATCTTCACGGACAATTTTCACGATCACGATTTTTTAAATTTCCAGTTAGCAATTCTTTTAAAATTTTTATATATTTTAATTTTTAAATATTTCGTGCATTTATAGGAAAAAAGATTGGAAAATATCAAAAAATTCGTGAAAATTGTCCTAGTGTCGTTTTTTGACATTTTTACAAAATAAACTGGAGACCAAGCGCGCTCCGAGTGATCGCCTGCGGCACTCTCGAACATCAATCCAAGTGGAGTTTCCGAGCGGCGCCACCGATTTCGTTGATAAATCGTTTCAATTGAATCAGTCAACGTTGCCTAATTCAGCTGTGTTCCGAGCAGGGTTGCACGCGTGAATATTCCAAAATCTCGGAAATTTGGGAAAGTTGTAAAATATTCCCGCAAATTTCCGAGAATTTGCGCAACCCTGGTTCCGAGCGATTACCTTTTTATATGCACGAAAAAAATTTTATGGCATGTGGAAAATTAAAAATCGATTTTCTAATTATTCAAAATCAAAATTCTTTCAGATTCATTTTCCCCATACCCGAAAACCCCTGAATACAAAAAATCAGCTGATTTTGAGAAATTTTTGAGATTGCGATTTTTACCCCCTGGTCTCCCAAGACAAAAAAGGAAAAATAATTTTTTCACCAACCTTTTCACAAAAGTGGTGTCAAACATCTTAGAATGCCCTGATCGCGATGGTATATCGTTACAGCAATTTGTATCGCACCTCCAAAAGTTAGTGCGTACAAACAGACAGACATTACACGTTTTATATAAGATAGTATAAAAAAATTAAGCTGGTAAACTATACTCCCAAAAAATTCCATCACATGACAAATTTTTATTGTGCACTAAACTTCCTTTTATTAACTTTCACTAATTACAAAAAATATTATGTCACAAAATGGTAACCTAAAAATTATTTTTTCCATTACAAAAAAATATTTAGATAAAAAGATGAAGGATCCTCGTTTGACTAAACAAAATTCTATTGAAGATAATGCTTCATCACAGCATTTATATTCGAGACCTTCCACAAGCAGTATTGGTGGTGCACATCAACCACAACAATACCGCCGTTTGGAAAATATAAATCAAGCACCTTCTGAGTCACATGAGGTACAAAGTCAATTTATTGAATAAATTATCAACTTTTTCAGGCCTCACATCATCGTCCAATGCCTCAACAACAACGTCATCATGTATCCCCTAAAGGTCATATGAAATATCCCAGTGTTACACCATGGAAGCTTTTGAAAGATACTATAGATCCAGAAACTGGATATCCATATATTCGAGTCAGAGGCGATTGCCCCAAGAGACCGGATTTAAGTATTCATCTGCCTCCAAAAGATGATCCAAGACATAATTGGAGGATTAGGCTTGTTGAGGATTTGGTTTTGCCAAATATTGTGGTAGGGGTTTTGTGTAGGGTTTAATCAAAACATATTTGAGCAGGAAGTGATCACCCTATGTTGCTAGAGAGGGCCAAATTTAGGCAAAATTGTCGCTTTTAGGAAAAAGAAAAACTTTCCCATTGGCCCCTTTATGTTTTTGCTCAAAATTGTTGAAATAATGATCTAATAAATGGTCGTCAAACGAATAACTTATCGATTTACCAACCTACTACTTGTACATATGTGAACCGAAATCCAAAAGATAAATAGTCCCTTGATTATAAAAGACCTAAACTGGTCTGGATCCCAAGTTCNATAAATGGTCGTCAAACGAATAACTTATCGATTTACCAACCTACTACTTGCACATATGTGAACCGAAATCCAAAAGATAAATAGTCCCTTGATTATAAAAGACCTAAACTGGTCTGGATCCCAAGTTCCTTTCCTATCAGTCTTCGGTCTACACATCCCTATTTTTAGATCGACAACTATTATACCGCAGTTCCACCCGACAGAGAAATCGCCCTGTTTGGTTTAAACGATAATGTGGATCAGAAATTTTTGGAAAATCTATGCAGGTGGATATTTTTTCATATCTTACCCACTCAAAAACAATTTTAGCAAAATTGGTGAAGAACCTACTGAGATTATCGTTTATTACCACCCTGACACTAAAAAGCACCTGGGCATGGCACTTATTGATTTTGAAAAAAGCGCATCTTCGGTGAAATTTATTTCCAAATATCATCAAAATTCTGTTATGGGATCTGTTATTACATGCGAATTTGATACAATGGGTAATTTTTTGTATAAAATTCAAAAGATTCCTTGATTTTTAGCTTATAAACTTTCTAAAAAATTCAAAGAATTAACAAATCTACCTGGAGACAGGCCTAAACGCTATGCCAATATCACTGAAGAACGCGTTTTCGACAATCTGGAATACAAACTCGCCAAAAAATATGGCGATATCCCAGAAACTCCAAAAGAAGAATTTGAAATCCTTTCACCTCCTCACTTGGAAACTCGTCCACTTACACCGTTATCTCAAGCGCCAATAACACCAATACCTCAAGCACCTGTTCCAATGTCCAGGCCAAGCTCTTCAACTTTTACGCCACATCCACAGACGCCAACGTTTATGACACCGCCTCCACCGACACCTCATATGAAATCATCTCCATTGAAGTCAGCGACTCAAATGCCATTAAAACCTTTAGTGCCTGGTGCATGGAATGCCTATCCAAATCCTATGCCATCATTTCCAAATATGGGATTTTCAATGGAATTTCCTCCCCCACCACCACCACAGCCACCTGTATTAGATGTGTTGCCGGATCCAATTCCTCCTGATCCTGTTGAGGTAAGTCTCGTTTAAAAAAAAGATATAAAATTTTTAGACAAGTCATCAAAAGCCTTCAACATCCAAACGAAGACATCAATCCATGGATTCAGGAAGTGAAGCAAAAAATAAAACGCAAAAGAACAAAAAGCGACGTGCGTCCTCTTCTACTTCTTCAGCTGCAAGCAGCTCAACTTATTCGGAATCATCTGATAGCGAGGAATCAAAAGATACGTCGCGTCAAAGTCGGGATAAATATACAGTATGTTCATACAGAGTGTGGAAACATTATTGGCGATTTTGAAAACTTAATATATAGGGCTCCAGAAACCTGTTTTCGACAAAAAAATTTTACAGTATTAGGCGAGAGTGTAAACATGATCAAGAGGCCCCTTATACGATCCAATCAGTCTTTTTGAGTGTATTTTTTTGAATTTTGACTACTGAAAATTACCCCTACTAGGTTTATACCCCTAGAAAGGCTTAAAATTTTAAGCCATTTTTGACTATAATCCCGAAGAACACGACAAACAATAACGGCGAATTCTTGTTCAGTGCCTAGAAAAACACTAGGAAGGTCGAAAATTTCTTCAAAAAATCGATTCATATAGCCAAATATAAACCTATTTTAGCTCATCAAACGCTCCACATATCGAAAAGAAGTCATTGTTCGAGGACGTGATAAATTACCACATGGGAAAAAGGCTAAAGAAGTTATCCGAGTACAAAAAGTTTCAAAACGTTATCAACGTTATTCAAAAGCTAGATCATCTAGTAGATCTTCTGAATCAAGTAAAACAGCTCAATCATTTCACCAAACTACTCATAAACTGTTTTAGGCAAAAGCTCGATTCGTTCTATCAGTAGTTCAACTGTAACATATCCCAGTGAATCAGAACGTAGCAAACCTCCTAAAGTGCAAAAATCCAAGAAGCAAAAGAGCTTAGATGCTAATCTGGATTTAGAAGAGCAGTTAGAAAAAATATCCTCTTCATCAGATGAAGAAATGGCATCAAAAAAGAAAAAGGTAAAAATGACAATAAAACAATCTAACTTAATTTTTTTTAGAAAAACAAAATTCGTAGTAAAAAATGTGACCCTTCAACGGATGATCTAATTATAGCGGCCCAAGAATCAAGCTCATTAAGGACAAATGATGAGGCTTTAAAGTAAAATTTTATATAGTGACGAGATTTTTTAATCTTTTTTAGAAAATCGAAACAAGGACATCATTGGTCTTCCGAATCGGACTCGTCTGAATCGGGTTCTCCAGAACGTCCCGATGACCCAAATCCAGAAGAAGCACAGGCTTCTCAAAAAGTAAATTTATTAAATAATTTCGGCAATAGGAAGGAATACACCGCACCAAATGTATCCGCACATGGAGCACGTATGTTTCAACCCATAGAAAAACGGCAAAAAGTGTGTACAGACATATCGGAAAAACACCTATAAATTTTCTGCCAAAAATGAGGTGTTTTTCAAACTTAAGAATTCCATATCTTTCTTAAAACGATGAATAAAAAAACCCATCCTTATTGTTATGTAGGTGGGTATCCTCGACACTCTACAAGACGACTTTTTAAATTGGGCTTAAAATAAAAAACTTGATAGGTTTGAAAGGAACGTGTATATGCTATTGGGCTGTAACATACGCCCCAAAAATATATCGAAAATCGGCATTTTTCGCTCATTTTCGATGAAATTTTTTTCAGCAGTGGGTAAGAGTGTATGCTGAATACGATCCAATCGGACTTTTTGAGCGAAACTCATGTTTTCATGTTAATATCCAGACTTTTTCGAAAAATTAGGGTCTCAAAGATGTACCCTAGGTTTAAAATGTTGATATTTCGCTATAAAACTCGGGTTTTTTAATGAAATTTTCGACGTTCCTAAGGTTTTTCTAGGCGCTGAACACGAATCCGCCGTTATTTTTTGTCCTAGACCTCGGGATTATGGTCAAAAATGGATTACAAAGAACAGACCTTTTGTGGGATTTTGCTTACAAAGAACAGACCTGAATTTTTGACATTTTACCCCTCTCCCTCCCCCAGTAGAGGTACCCCTGAATTTAAAACTTGATAATTCCATCGGATTCGAGTTCTCCATAGCCGAAAACCCCCCGAGTATCAAAAATGATCGAAAAACAAAAGTTGGCACAGACTTATTGCCGCTTGAAACATACGTGCAAGTAAAAGCCTAAACGCTCAGAAAATGAAAATTCTTGGTGAAAAATGTCAAAATTGGGACTTTTTTTATTGAAAATTGGGAAATATAGAACAATTTTGGTGAAATCCTTGAGCTAAAGCATAAAACTAGCACCGAAGGCGAAATTTTTTTGAAAAATGCTTATTTTTAAGCTGAAAATGCACAGAAAATGAAAATTTTGATGAAAAAAAATTTTCCATGATATTTTTGTAATTTTTCAAGCAATTTGCAGGCAATAGGAACGAATGCACCGCACAGTTTTTTAAGGAATTTACCGCACAGGATCTTCCACACGGAATGACTGCATAGATCTTCCGCACAAGGATTTTCAGCACGGATCTTCTGCATATTTTTGAATTTTTTTCTCATATTTTTTAAAGATATTTTGCCAATTGTTTCACTAAACACGATTTTATTGAAATTCAGGCAACTTTTACAATGCAAAAAATGTGCGAAAGATCCGTGCGGTCATTCCATGCGGATGTGTAAATGTGCGGAAAATCCTGTGCAGTAGATCCGTGCAGAATTTTTTTGTGCGGTGCACTCGTTCCTAGTGCCAATTTGCACTGTGTGGAACAACAAATAAATTCACTCATTCACTTAAAAATTAATGCGAAAAACAATATAACCACTTTATAAGGACTTTTTTGAGTGTGACCCTGCGTCAAGGATAACACTCTAATCTACTGTAATCCTAAATTTTCAATAAGTTAGAAGTGCTTTTTACACAATTTATTTCAAAGTTTCCAAATTATAACCTCAAAATTTAGATGGAACAAAATAAAGAAGACCTACCACTTCATTTAAGCGAAAAATTGCCTTGTAAAGTTATTTACCCACAGAAATCAGTCAATGCTTGGAAAGTTATGGAGGGAAACGTAGATGATGATACTGGTCTTTTATTCCGCCATGAAGGCATATGTAAGAAGAAATCTTGGCTAAATGTTAAACAAACGGAAGACCCTCGTCTCGAAACAATACAGCGACGAGCTCGGATCATTAAAAGGAATATTTTTTGTCCAAGAGACATTCCATTGCCAAAATTTGCTGGAATTCTACAAAATGAGGAGGTTTATCAAGATGTTCGTGCTAAAAAGGGTAGACAGAAGCGAGATTTCAGTCATAGTCCCATTGAAGGAACTTCGAAAAAGTCGCATAAGGAACACAAGAAGCGCAAAGAAAAGCGAAAGCATAGTTCAGACGAAGGAACATCCAAATCTAAGCGATTGAANTATGGGATATTTTACGTATACTTAAAATATCGAAATCGGGCAAAAAAAATTTTACACGAGTATATATCAACGGGAGTGTCACTAGGAGTCACTTTCGGATCAAAAGCAGAGCGTTCGGCTCCCGATAATTTTTGAATTTTGTCTAGCATTATATTTAAAAAATTTTATTTTTCAGCTAAATGTTAAACAAACGGAAGACCCTCGTCTCGAAACAATACAGCGACGAGCTCGGATCATTAAAAGGAATATTTTTTGTCCAAGAGACATTCCATTGCCAAAATTTGCTGGAATTCTACAAAATGTAATTTTGCTTTGATTTTTTGGTATAATTTACTTTGCTTTAGGAGGAGGTTTATCAAGATGTTCGTGCTAAAAAGGGTAGACAGAAGCGAGATTTCAGTCATAGTCCCATTGAAGGAACTTCGGTAGGTTTTGTATTTTTGATAGGTATATATGTGAGCAAAGAGGGGAGCCAACTATCCTCGAGGCACTATGGCGTTGACAAAAAAAAGGTTTTCTGTCGAAAATTCTGTTTAAGTTAAAATCCTTGATTAAAAGAAAAAACCTTCGCCATATGCGAAAATTTATTGCCCTTTTTTAAGCTAAAAATGTAATTTTTTGTTTTAAAAATGTCAAATTTTGTTGAAAAATGGGTCTAAATTGTATTATATTACAACTTTGGGAATAAACAATTTGTTTGAGTCTTTTGAAGAAGATTACTTTTTTTAGAAAAAGTCGCATAAGGAACACAAGAAGCGCAAAGAAAAGCGAAAGCATAGTTCAGACGAAGGAACATCCAAATCTAAGCGATTGAAAAAGAAGCATAATTCCGAAAATCTCATCTCTATCGTTACTATGCCTGAAAGCATCAAAGTTGAACCACCGCCAATGCCACCAAATATGAGTGCTTTTCAACCGCCACCGTTGACTAATAATGGTGTGTATATTAAATTTAGATTAAAATGACATAGTTAACATTTTCAGTAGAAGTGGGGATTCCTTATTTGAATTTATTTATATATAGTTTTTATATGAAGGGGGGGGGGGGAATTGTCTATACTCAAAATTCGTGTACGTTTTTAAGGTGCTCAATGTTCGGGTCTTATATGGTCAATTTTTTTTTCTAGATTTGCTTGTGCGACCACCTCCTGATGTCTCATGCATTCCCTTGCCACCTCCACCACCCGAACAGATGTCAAATATACCTAGTCGACCAACTTCACGACAATCTCGTCTGTCAGCGACCTCGAAAGTTATGACTAAAGTGGCGTCTCCGATTCTTATCCAAGACCCAAAACTTTCCACTAGCTTAAAGTCGAACATCCAGTCATCACCACAGAAGCAGTCGTTGGAACAGCGAATGGCTCAGATGTTTAACTTGGGTGGAACGAGTGATTCGGTTCAACCTGATAGTAGTCCATATTTGCCTACGAAATCTAATTCACTTTTACCCAATTCGGATGTTACGTGTGACAGTTTAGGTAATTGATGTATTAGTTTGATCTATTCAAATTTTGAGTTGAGGTGATTATGTTTGGAAGTTTACTATTTATATATAAAAAATCTCTGATTTTCTCAAAATTTGAATTTAGAATCGATGAATATAACTGTTTTTAAAATTGCATGTCANATGTATTAGTTTGATCTATTCAAATTTTGAGTTGAGGTGATTATGTTTGGAAGTTTACTATTTATATATAAAAAATCTCTGATTTTCTCAAAATTTGAATTTAGAATCGATGAATATAACTGTTTTTAAAATTGCATGTCAGTAGGGCTGTTATGCTGGCAATTGCATTATTTGCCTGGCAATGGGCAAATATTGTTTACCTTGACAAATAATCTCTTTGATAACTTTGACAGAAAGCCAGACAACAAAGAAATTTATTATTATTTTTTAGCTAAATTCTTTTTAGCGAATTCTTTAGCTAAAAAGAAAATTATTTTTGTGATTATGAACTCAGCAATAATTATGAAACTCAGTTGAATTAATCTACTTAAAATTATTTTTTAAAGTTACTTTTTTAATTTAAAAAATTTATAAAAAAATTTTCTTTTTGTCTGACTTTATGTCGAACTTATCAAAAACTTAGTGAACTTGTCAAAGAGATTATTTGCCAAGGTAAATATTATTTGCTAGGCAAATAACATCCCTATATCAGTCAATTTTTAATAATTATGAATAACGTTAATTTGTATTTTCTCAGGTTCTTTGACTAATATATCTTCACCTCAAACTATTTCGACACCGAATCTTTTAACATCACCATCTAAATCTGAGACAACAAGACCTCTATCGTCGGCTCAAGTCAAGCTTGAAAATTATTCAAGTCCAAGGTTTCCTGTAACACCTGCCTACTCAACTCCGAGTTCTTGCTATACACCAAGATATTCAGGATCTTTTGATATGCACCAGCCATCGCCGTTGCTTAGATTTCCAGTTCAGCCTTCTGGATTTATGGGTATGAGTCAGCCGATGCCATTGATACATTCGAATGTACAAAAAAGGTGAGCATTTACATTCAGTGAAAACATCAATTTTTAAGCTTCAAAAATTTGTTTACCTATTATTTAACTGTAAAAAATTAATGTACCTAATTTTAAATATAAAATTGATTTAAAGGTTGCTATGGTTTTTTTGCAGTCCTTTTTAAGAGTAAAAAAAGAAGTGTGCCAAAGAAGAACTGCTCCACCGGAGGGAGTTTGCTTTGATCGGGGTTAAGATTTCGCGGGATTACGTTTTTGCGGGGTTAAAAGTCTATCACGGCGCTTCGCACCGCAACGGACCTTTAATCCTCCCGCAAAAAGCGTAATCCATGTGCGAAATCTTAATTCTCCTCGCTCCACTCACTTTTTCCTCTGAAGCTACGCAGGGGCCGACAATTAACGTGCCGCGAAAAAAGACTCGGAGTTACGTGTACGAATCGGAGTAAAAAATATAAATATTTTTGCAAATAGTGTCTGGGAAGTGAATATGCGCCTCCAGCTCAAAGTAGTTTTCAAAATTCTGTTGATTATGAAAAATCGTTTTTTTCGTCGAAAAGGGATTTCTACATTTTGGGATTTAGCGCCCTTTTCTTTGTATTTGGGGGGGGGAGGGGACCGAAATGCATAAGTTCCAAATAAATATCCTCTTCAATCTACTGAATTGATTCCTATATAAACATTTAGGTACTCTCCACCGGCTTATCAAAATCCGAATCAGCGCCCATTTGCCTCATCAATCTCTCAACCTAGGCCTCAACCATTATTTCCATCATTTAGCTATCTTGCTCCGCCTAAACATATACACTCAAAGGAAGTGGGAGAGGTATTTTTGAGACTTTATTTTCCATTACCAACTATTTAAGGAAAAACGCTTGCGTGAAACGTTGAAACGAGTGCAGGATCTAGTTGAATCTGAATTGAAGTTTATTATTTTGAAGGATATTAAAAGGCGAATTGATACAGCCTGTTTTATAAAGCTTGACGAAATCATGCCATTGTATTACGAGAGAAAGGTAAAGATTTTATTTTTGCTTAATCTTTGAATATATTCGAACAAACGAGTCTTCCTACATGTCAGTCCGATATCGAAACCTAGCTAAAATTTTTCCTCATATATGAATTTCTATCAAAAATGAAGGAATTTTTTCTAAACGAGTTACATTTGATTTTCTATGCGTCTAAAGGGGTCAATTTTTATGGGATGAACATAAAAATTCGAAAATTTTCGATTTTTAAACTAATTTTTGCTTTGGAATCATATGCTTTATTGTTAGAAAATCATTTTTCATCTAAAATTAGCTTTAAAATTGAAAATTTTTATGTTAAATTTCCCGTAAAAATTGACGCATTTGTGGGTATGGGGGGGGGAAATCAAAAATTGCTCGTTTGTAAAAAATTCCTTCAATTTTGATAGGAAGTCATACATGAGGAACAATTTTAGCTAGGTTTCGATCTTGGACTGACATGTAGGAAGGTTCCCTTGTAAGGAAAAATCTATTTTGAGCTCAAAATTTTGGAAAGTAAATTTAAAAAAAATATAAATCGATTTGCGAATAAAATTGGCTAAGAAATTATTTTTATGTCAAAGTTATGTGTAAAATCAATTTAGATCCCAAAATTGATATTTTTAGAAAAAGGCAGAAGAAGAGAAACGAAAGGCTAAAGAAACGGCCAAATCCCAACAAGCAATTGCTTCAAATGTTCTTGAAGCTGTATATGAACGTACTAATCAATCGATGATGCGAAACCCATTGGAAGGCTTTCGCTCATTGGGTTTTGGCTTTGAAAGTTCTTCCGGTCGTTTGGGCGTGAGTATGAAGAATTTACCAAGTTTTCGAAAAAAGGTACATGTTTTAAATTTTTACAGGAGAGGGTATATGAAATCCTAATGAAATATTTTCAGTTTTTCATCGGCCATTTTGTAAAAATTGTATTTTAAAACTTTTTCTACAACTTGTAATTTCAATTTTTCAGAAAATGGAAGAACCCATCGCTGAATTCGAAGCAGAAAGTGAAGTTGTTCCTGAAACCGACCCAACCAATAAAAGCAAAGGACCACATACACCACCTGAAAGTCGCTCCCATTCACCGTCGCCATCATCAAATCGTCTTTCACGAACTCCATCTCCGTCAGTGTCTTGTTCAGCCCAGTCGTCCGCGAATGCTTCTATCGCAACAAGTGATGCTGAAGACACAACCATGGATGAAACTGAAAGCTTTATCGACGTTGATGGTTTTACTGGCTTTGCTACTATTAATGTACTCAATAAGTTCAAAGATCAAGATATGATGAGCACAACGTCTACGGCCAGTACTTCCACGCAAAATGATGCTTTCAAGATGCCAAGTACTTCAAAACGACAGCCTACAAAAACAAAGAATCGTGAAATGGCACAATTATTCGATCGTCATTTGGATGTTCGGCCTACACCGATAGCTATTGAATCTAACCGAACTAAGCGTACTGTTTATGTAGAACATACTAATGAAGAAGAAGAGGAAATTTTGAAGTTAGTTGAAAAAGAAAATCTNCGTCATTTGGATGTTCGGCCTACACCGATAGCTATTGAATCTAACCGGACTAAGCGTACTGTTTATGTAGAACATACTAATGAAGAAGAAGAGGAAATTTTGAAGTTAGTTGAAAAAGAAAATCTCGATGCAGAAGATATCAAATTCTTACGAAAAGCCACCGAAGATCTCCAACATAACAATATTCCATGGGGAAGAAAACTTCCTTGGGTTGAAACGATCATTCCACCGACTCCCAAGATTAAAACGATGATAAAAGGCGATAAGACCATAAGTTATTATGACGATCCAGAGGTTTTTAAAATACTTTTGAATGTGCCAATCTATTTTTAGCTTGACGGTGTGGTTCCATCGATTTCCGGATCAGCACGCACAGATATGATTGATCGACATCGAGAATTCAGGAGGGAACGTAAGGTCCTTGTTCGAAGAGCGGAGAATTACAGCACTTATACAATTAGCTCTTATGTACGTTTTTGGGAAATTAATAAATTTAGAAACGGACTTAAAATTCATACTGACGATAAGATATCCAAATATATTTTTTTTGTTTAAAATTTTTTGCTCTCATAATTATAACAGCATCCTAAATTTTGCAAGTTCCGGGTTCCCGCGAACGAGTTATGAGTTGAAACCGATTCCATGGTGTAGCGGATGACTGAAAACCATATTATGAAAAAATAAATTTGTTATCCCAAAACTCGTAAAATACCCATTTTTTAACTCTACAAAAATATAACGGTATCTCTACCAGAATTTTATAAAGTCGGGTTTTAATGCGATTTTTTAAACAAAAATATGGTTTTTGAATGTGCTGAGTATGCTAAAAATAAAAGTGAAGGTCCTCGAGTTTATTTAGGACCATTTCTGAAATCGCCGATTTGCATTGAAAACGGATTTTTTGGGGCTTCCAAGGCATATAACTTTCACTAGTTGTTGATTTTTTTGGAAATTCTTTTAGGTCGTTAAAGTATATCTCAGCACATTCAAAAACCATATTATGTAAAATCGTATTAAAATCCGACTTGTATAACATTCTGGGAAGGGTGCGCACATATAATTTGCCGTTATAATGATGTGGAGCAGTTTAGAATAGATTTTTCAGTTAAAATTTGTTAATTTTTGGATTCAACAGATCAAAATTGTTTTTTTAATTCTCGAATTTGAGATCTAAATTCTTATTTTTAATCGCTTATTTTATATCGATTTTGAAATTTTATTTTTATTCATTTTGAGAAAAAATTGTTTACTCATTTAATAAAAATCAAATTTTAATTTTTGAAAAAATTAAATTTTTCACCAATCATCAATTTATTTTTCAAATTACATTTTTTAAAATAAAAAATTGTTCATAAAATCAATTATTGAACTTAAAGATAGTTTAAATTTTTTTAGGACGAAATCGCAGCCCGTTCTATGGCGACAACTTCGAAAGCCGAGAAGATTGAATATCGTAAAATTATGGCTCAGCTACCAGATATCAGGATGAATATGAACCAACTGAAGGTAAATTCCTCCTTTGACAAAGGAGGAATTTTATATGTGAATAGGACTAAGGTATTACCCCGATAATTAAAAAAGTTAGAGCTTGATTAATTTTGGTCAAAAACGAGGTTTGGAGAGGGTAGTTTATTGGACTTTAATCGAGCTCATGTTTTATTTTAAACTTTGAATTATAAAAAATTCGCCCAGTGAGTTTTAGAGTAAGATTAGTATATATGCTTTTGTGTACATATTTTTGGTGTCGTAATTTGCATTTTAAAAATGCACACTTTTTTCTCTGTTTATACCACTGTTGATAATGAATGATCACGTTCATTATATGACACATTGTGTGAGATGATAATTAGCTTTTCTTCATTTTGAAATTTCACTTCATAACATTTCTAAAATCGGCTTGGAAGCAATTTTGGACTCAAAAATTGATTTTTGAGATATTTTTTGTTAAATGCAATAATCGATTCATACTTAAGTTTAACCTGTTTTAAGATAAAAATCGCTATTTTTGAATATCGATAAAATCGATTTTGGTACTTAAAATTGCTATTTTAAGCCAAAATTTAATTTTTAACTTTAAAAATGTGATTTCATAAATTGCACTTTTTATTAACTATGCAGCTTTTCAAGAATATTGTTTAAATTTACCCTTTAATTCTTGTGCTTTCTTCTACCCCTATTCTAACGCTTTTTCATTTAAATTTTCCTATTTTGCATTGTGAAACTTTTAATTTTATATTCTAATTTTCTTATTTTTCAGTACCGCAAGAAGATGCTTAAATTCGCCAAGTCGAAAATCCACGGCTGGGGCTTGTATGCATTGGAGACCATTAAACAAGATGAGATGATCATCGAATATGTCGGTGAGCGGATTCGCTCTGAAGTTGCCGAAGTTCGAGAAAAGGCTTATGAAAGACGTGGCATGGGCTCTTCATATATGTTCCGCGTTGAAGAAGATGTAAGCGATTAGAATGAAAATTAATTTTACTCAAAAATTGACTTAATGTTTAAGCTAAAAATGGAAACAAAACACGATTTTGAGCTTAAAAGTTATGTCCAAAATAGTGTTCCTCAAACTAAGGATGTTTTTGGCTAATGAAAATCTCTTAAAGAGGCTTTTTGACTAGCGAAAATCGCAAAAATATTTTTTTCGGAGTAATGAAAATTGCCTAGAGACGTTTTTGGATAGTGAAAATCGTCTTAAGTTTTTGGAATATGAAAACTACCTTTAAAAGTTTTGGACTAGTGAAAATTGCCTAATGATATACCTATTACAAATAAAAGTAATTCTGTTACAAAAAAACCATTTACCCTAGATAAAAAATTTGTAAACAAAAATCAATTTTCAGTTATTCATAGGAATACCTAAAAATTTTAGATATTCCGGATTTATATACATTCCTAGCAATATCTGAAATTTTCAGATATTCCGGTAACATTTATCGTTTGAGCAACATAAATCTAAAATTTAAATTTTTGAACTCAAATTTTTTGATTACGAATTGAATATTTTTGAAAATGACTTGTAAGATCAAAACGGGTAATTTTTGAATTTTTTCAAAACGAGTAATTTAAAAAAAAATTAATTTTTGAAACTCATCTCAAAAAATTGCTTAATCTCCATTTTTCAGGTAATCGACGCCACAAAAGCCGGCAACTTCGCGCGCTTTATTAATCATTCGTGTGAGCCAAACTGTTATGCCCAAGTGATTCCAATGGATGGTGAAAATCGTATTGTGATCTACAGCAAAAGGTTGATCCAGAAAGGTGAAGAGATTACCTATGACTATAAATTCCCGGAAGAAGAGGAGAAAATCGAATGTCTGTGTGGAGCCAAGAAGTGTAAGAAATTCCTCAACTAGTCAAGAAATTATTATAAAACTTTGAATTTGAGTTATTTTTATATGCTATGTTTTCATTATGATGATGATATTGCATTATGTGAAAGTGGTGATTTTGAAAACAGTTTTGTGCTAAAATCGTTCTAAAAAATTACTTCTTTTTTCTTAACTCGCCATTTTATTGACCTCTTG
This sequence comes from Acrobeloides nanus, assembly GCA_900406225.1. NCBI lineage: Eukaryota > Metazoa > Nematoda > Chromadorea > Rhabditida > Cephalobidae > Acrobeloides > Acrobeloides nanus. The sequence goes on along the minus strand of OZJO01011607.1, from coordinate 168 downwards.
TATCAATCCTTATCCTCAGATGTTGAAAATAGAGTTTTTATATATCTAATATGTTGCCGACTATTTTGTGAAGAGAAATATTTTCCCCTTTTTTGATTTTTGTATTATTAACCACACTTTAAAATTTATGGAGTTATTAGTTTGTCAAGTATATTATGATAAAATTTT
>OZJO01011602.1:0-26629 GCA_900406225.1 Acrobeloides nanus | reverse complement strand
GCGTAAAACCCCCATTTGATCCAGTAACACCCAGTATATTTTGAAAGATCTAATCGCAAGGAATATTTATAAAAAAATTTCATGTGAATTCGAAGTAAATTACTCGAGTTATGGCACTTCAAACTTTGCAATTTTGGCTAAAACTACTGGGGTGCACTTATAGTTTTGTCCAGTACTGTAAGTTAGTCCCAAGGATGACAAGTTAGTCCTGCTATGTACGGGGATAGTTAGCTATAGCTCGGATGGGGATAGTCAAAACAGCTATGGAAGTATCTGGGGATAGACATAGTTTACTACCTTGTCATCTTATTACTACCTTAACACCAGTCTGATGACAAGGTAGTAAATTATGTCTATCCCCAGACATCGTCATAGCTGTTTTGACTATCCCCCCCCCGTACATAGCGGGACTAACTTGTCCTCGGGACTAACTTATCCCCAAACCTGTCCAACGGTTGTTTCAGGAACCGGGACCATGAATATTTTGAATGTATTTTTTTTTACCTGTAATCGAAGCATTTGGCCAACGGTCAAATAAAAGTTTGGTAGAATTTCCTGGACCACATCCTAAATCAACTATAGTGCTAGGATTTTCTAAGGGTATCCTTTGAATAAGCTCATAAGCTGGCCGACTTCGTTCAGAAATAAATTTGAGATATTGATTTGCAGACCAGTCTTTCATAACGGCAAACAAATTGAATGACGTTTATGTATATGCATATATACAACTACAATATTTTGATGATCAAAAATCTTTTTTTGTGTGATAAAATAGTCACGGTGTGCAAAAAACAGAAAAAGCATGGCATGAGTCAAAATTAAAAATAAATATCACCAATAGACTCACAAGGGACCCTCACAACTTTTTATTTTTGGTGATTTTTAGAGCCCCAAATATCCTTAAAGGCTATTTATGACCATTAGGGCAGCCCCAGATCGCGTTCTAGTGAGGGTATAATTCTGGTGACTTGGGGTTTTTCATTTTGTGTCATAAGGAGTCGTTTGGCATAAAATTTAAGAAAAAATCTTGAATTTGAAAATTGACAAGTTGTGAGGGTCCCTTGTCAGCTCGCCAAGAGCTTCAACACGATTAGCATATCATGGAGATTTGTTGAGGGTTTCCCCCATGGCCGAGTGGCTAACGTGCTTGTCCTTCACTCATAAAGCACGGGTTCAAACCCCAGCCCGAATTTGAGGTTCTCCAAATTCGTCTAGCCGATCTAGAGAACTCTTAATTGGCTACTCGATCCTGAGTCGGCTGATTCTCAGGATCGAGTGCAACATATATATTACATATAAAATGGTTTATTTTAACATACTATAAATCAAAAAAATCACTGAAAAACACTTATTATGAACTTTTTAGCTTTTTTTGACCATATATAAAAAGCCCTATTTGACATAGTACATAATGAATTAGCCTATAAACAAGAAACAATGCTACAAATACCAACAAAATAGCCGGTATAATTATATCCAAACAATAAAATTGTAAAAAATTTAAATGTCTTCCATACATATCCAAATTAAGATCAGGTCCAAATTGAGCAGCAAATTCGGTATATCTAACAACTCGTTCTTCAGCTGACATAGGTTTTGCAGCAATCATCGCTGCAAGCTTCTTTGCATTTCTTTGATAGCAATCGTCTTCGATGATTTCATTGATAGCTTTAGTCAATTTTTCTACAGTTAGATCCTTTGCGTTCAGTGCTAGAGCGGTTTTTCGATATTCTAACATTTTTGCATTTCTGTATTGATCGGCAAATAATGGAATTGGGATAACCGGAACTCCTTTGGAAGCAGCTTCTTGGACACTATTCATTCCACCATGTGATATAAAGGCGAGAAGTTTAGGATGGTCTAAAATGGCAATTTTTTCTGGATTAGATATAAATTTACCCAAAATGTCATTTTGAGGAACCCAACTTTGAGTAAAAACATTTTTGAGGCCATCAGCAATTTTGTGATCATCTTTCTCGTATTTCCAAATAAAATTAACATCGGGAAATTTTTTAAAAGTTTCCAAGAAAACTTTTTTGATATTATCCGGCATTGCATGGCTATGGGCAACCGTTCCAAAAGAAACCAAAATGACTCCTTTTTTAGTATTTCTGAAGACATCTTCGAGGTCCTAAAGTGAAAAAATAATTTTTTTCAATTGTTGGGGCTCGAAAAGGGTCGATCCTAGTGGCATAGCGGAAGGAGAACGCATAGTGAACTGGCCCTTTCATATTCCCCTTATACAATCTCCTTATCCTAAACCCCAACACCCTCCCTCCCACCTTATCTTGTATTTTTGACGAAACACAAGATAAGGGAGGGTGTTATCCTGAAAGTAGAGGTCGAGTTCTACAATAATAACGCTAGATGTCTGGGGTGGTGTACACCGACCAACGAAGGGTTCCAATAATTTACAACCATATGAAAAATGATATATTCGGAAAGATCATGAAAAATGGAGTATTTTTTGTTTTTACGGCATGTTCTGAATCGTTGTAGTTTTCGAGATAATTGCGTTTGAAATTTGAATTTGTGTACAAGCTCTTCGTTGTAATACACAAACTTTTTTGAATTTTTTAAATCGATTTTTACATCAATTTTTTAAATTTTCATCAAATGAACAGTAGCAATTTTGTATAGCTAAATGAGACGAACAAAATGACACTAAAATTATCCAATTTGAACATCGTTTTGGGTTATTGAAACGAAGACATGAATCAAGGTTTTCGTTTCAATAACCCAAAACAATGTTCAAATTGGATAATTTTGGTGTCATTTTGTTCGTCTCATTTAGCTATAAAAAATTGCTACAATGTTCATTTTATGAAAATTTAAAAAATCGATGCAAAAATCGATTTTTCCGCAAAAAATTCAAAAAAGTGTGTGTATTACAACGAAGAGCTTGTACACAAATTCAAATTTCAAACGCAATTATCTCGAAAACTACAACGATTCAGAACATGCCATAAAAACAAAAAATGCTTCATTTTTCATGATCTTTCCGAATATATCATTCTTTCATATGGTTGTAAATTACTGGACTGGTCCTTTAATGATAAAAGTAGCAGCTAATTCTAATAGCAGCAGCTGAGGCTAAAGTAGTTGTTATGCAATCGGCCCACTAGCTCCGGGCCGGTCACAACTGTTGTTTTCATATGTTCGTTAGAAGCCGGCCTTTGAAGTCAATCCCTGACCCAAACCCCATGTCACAGGTCCATAGGTTCGTTAGGAGTCGCCCATGGGGACAAGCCCTGGCCCAAGTCCCATTATCCGGCTTCTTCTCCGATCTTTTTTTCTAAACCTTTTCTAACGGTTTTGATTGAACCTTTCCAATACCACCCATATAGATAAGCTTATGTGAAATAGGTCTTGGAAAGTCCACATGTTCATCCACATTGACGAAGAAATAAGAACTCTTGCCAATTTCGTTCTTAAATTAATTTTATACAAACTATCACTTATTTATTACTTGAATATCAAACTCTTGTCCGAAAAATTCTTTCAGATATAATACCGTTGGTCCGCCAAAAAGTTCATATCCATATGTCCAAGTCGTAAAATAATTTGCAAGATTTTTTATTCTATCAAAATATGAGAAGGGTGGTGTTGCACCAACAAAAACACCTAAAATTTTATTAAATATTATCGATGGTATGACTTGCTTGGGACAAAACTAGGGGTGGATGGGATTCCTAATTCCATCATAACCCCTTCCCAAGCAGTAGTTGAAGAAACAGTAATATAATTGTTGATGCCAATATGTTTTACAACACCATAATAGCAAAGATCAAAATTTTCTCCAAGGGCTATATCAAATTTTTCGGATTTGAAGTAGTTCATAAGTTTGTTGTCATTAAGTTGTTCTAAAAATCGGATTTTTTAGTTTCAATCTAATGACGGGGCATTTTCACGAATAATGCTTAAAAGCCAATTTGTATAAGAATCGACTTTGGCCTTAAAGAAGAAGGAACAGTTTTTGATGAGGGTCTCAGATTTGTTCGGAAACGTCATATACCCTAGGTTTTCAACTATGGCGAATTGATTAACGCCAAAATTTCGGTCCCATATCAATTGGGAATACCCGGGTTCGTGAATCGGTGTGTTTTTTAAGTATCGCCGACTAGTCGAGCTTCTAAGGCTTGTAACTCGGCACAGAACTTGTTTCAGATCACAGTCAAAGTGTCATTGGAAAGCTGGAACATTGCTCTACAACTTTGGAAAAAATTCTAAAAATCGGCGACAGCACAGAAGAAAGATATACCAGTTTCTTTGAAATTTTCGCATGATTTTTTACCCCTTAAAATTTCTTGTTTTGCCTCTAAGTCCTGTTCCTTAAATCGAATTCTTGTTCCCGACCCCATTTTTGAAAGCTCTGCATCTAAGATTCAAAATGTGTGGTTGATTGTTGAAAATGGCTGGTGGTTTCCCGAGATATGCTCGGGAAAATTTTAAGTCGGTCGACTCGACCCTTCTCAAGAAAATCAATTTTTCATTGGTCTTCTTCGGCAATTTTGACCCCATATAGGTTTTTTCGTACGGGAAACACGTTAGAAACGTCAGAAAATCGTTTTGGATGGTCGTAACACGTTCTAAAAATCAGTTGTGTTTCTATTCGTTGTGATAATGCAGATATGTATTATGAAAACTTCATAATACAAATCTGCATTATCACAACGAATAGAAACACAACTGATTTTTAGAACGTGTTACTAGGATATATGATGTTTCCGAACCAGGATTGGGATTTCCCCGGATTTATCCAGATTCCCCGGGAGAATTCTGGCGAAATCTTTTTCCCCAGAATTACTTGATTTGAAAATTTTCCCTCCCTCAAACTTGCCTCGGTGGTGCAGTGACAAAGCAGTGGCTTCGTGGCCACAAAGTCAAGGTTTGAATCCCGGTTCGAATCTCAACCAAATTGGCTCCAAGCGGGATTCGAACCCGCGATTTTGTGGCCATGAAAACCGAGGCAAGTTTGAGGGAAGGAAAATTTTCAAACCAAGTAATTCCGGGGAAAAGATTTCCCCGGATTTATCCAATTTCCCCGGGACCGGATAATTCTATTTCTCAACCCTGTTCCGAACAAATCTGAGACCCTCACCAAAAACTGTTCCGTGGCAGGGTCGATTCTTATACAAATCGTCATTTAAAACTCGAGATAGGCTAGACTCTTCGATTTAGATTTCGAATCTCTAACCGAACCGAAAATTTTTGAAAAACCATAACCGTGGTTTCGATCTCTCTTCTACACCACTGGTGTTGACTCCAGTAGCGTAGGCAAGGGTAGCGTAAAACCCTCTTCTAGACCACTTTTCAAAGAGATCGCCCTCCTTGCCGGATTCCTGTATACACCACTTGTTGTATACGGTCACCATTGAGGAAATTAATTTTTTTAAGACATTTTTTATATTGTCATTTACAAAGCTAAAAATCGAATCTTACTTTTACATAAATTCACAAAAGACGTTCGAATTTCTTCAAATGCCTAAAAACTTATATATTTTATAAAAAAATTCTCTATTTTTTATTTTTACGTCTCCTCGTAAATCCCAAACATTTTCTGGTTCAGTATTCCAAAAATATTGCTGCATTTCTTCACCCGCAAAAGATTGACTTTCAAAATCTTTTTCTCGAATAACTACTTTAGCCAATCGTGTACCATTAATTTTCGTATGCTCATCTATTATAGGAGCATAAACAGTCTAAATTTTGAAGATTTTAATTTTTTTTAAACCTATAAATACCACATTATGTCCAGCTCTGACTAAAATATCTGCAATTACACCCATAAATTTCACTTGACTAGCCCCTAATTTTGGGTTATAAACAAAAATTTTATATCCAATAACAACATTTAAAATAGATAGAAATAAAAATAGGTGTCTCATTTTGATTATAAAACTAAAAGTTCTAAAAATTTATATATATAAAGAGCAAATGAACTTTCAAACTGTTACATTGGAGATGAAAAAAAGTTGAAACATGTCAACTTTTATCAGGTTTTTGGCAGACAATTAATGATTTGTTGATCAAAAGGTCAAAAGAACATGCTAGAGGCTAATAGGTCAAAAGGACAAAAGAACATGCTAGGGGCTAATAGGTCAAAATACAAAACTATAAAATATATAGAGTCTTTTCTTTCAGATATTTTTTATTGCATATTACTTTGGGGGTCCCACTTAACTTGACCCCCAAGGCCGAAGTAAAAAAGCGCCGAAATTTTACCGAAACACACCCCTCTAAGAGTAAAAATTGACGCGGAACACGCTAATGCCATTATTTTCAAACCAAAATCTTCGAAAATCTATGAATTTTCGCAATTTTTAAATAAAACAGGAGTTAGGTTGTATAAAATAATTGAGTTAAGTTGTATAAAGATTATTATTGAAAAAAATGCAAAAATTCATGTTTTTGAAGATTTTGGTTTGAAAATAATGGCACCAGAGTGTTCTGCGCCAATTTTTACCCCTAGGGGTGTGTTTCTGTAAAAATTTTGGCTTTAAAAAATTTACTTCGGCCTAACCAAAATTTCATGAAAATTGGACAACTTTAAATTCGAGTCGGGATTCGAACCACCATCTTTCAAGTGAAAATCAGCACTTTACCCACTCGGCCATAGGGACAACCCCCATGATATGGTACTCGTTTTGAAGCTCATGGCAAGCTGAGTCGATTAGTGACGTTTATTTTTAATTTTGACACAAGCCATGCTCTTTTCTGTTTTTTTCGCCGTGTAGTGTGTTTATGTAAAACTTTATTTAAAAATGAATTTATTTCCTTTGAGCAACAATAAAAATCCTAGGATAACGTAATAAAACTTTTCCGTCGACAGCCCTGGGATAAGCTTGAGCAATTTTCTCTGTGTAGATTTTCAGAAATTGTGTTTGTTCATCTTTGTCTAAGGCATGTAGAAAGGGTATTAGCCCTGAGCCTTTGACCCATTCAACGATATCTTCAGGATTGTCTACAACAACATTGTAGTAGGTATGCCAAATATCGATGCTCGCGGCTAGACCATCCGAGGCAAGTGCGTTGTAATAAGTGGAAACTGGGGGAAGACGGGCACGTTGTTTGCCTTTTAGACGTTCTGCCCTAAATGGAGTTAAAAAAAAATAAAATTGATCTATCTGGGGTCTATTGTTGTACTTGATTAATGACAAGTATTAAGTGACTAGTGACAAAGGGAACAAACCGACAAGTTGGCACTTGAAAAGTGACAAGTGATTGGTGAAAATTGACAAGTTCACTAAAAAACCGACAACTACTCAAACACAATTTTGACAAGTGATCAGTCAAAAAAGTGACTAATCTCTTTTGCTTAGTCAATTTTTTTCGACAAGTGATAAGTGACAAACTTGTCGGTTTTTTAGTGAACTTGTCAATAATCACTTTTCATGTGCCAACTTGTCGGTTTTTTCCCTTTATTTTTGTAACTTGTCGCTTATCACTTGTCAAGTGCAACAATCGACGCCTGTAGGGTTAACAAATTGCAAATTTTAGGCAGGGTTGCGATTTTCCCTTATTTTAAATCATTTTTGCTTAATTTTGAGCCTGATGATTATTTTTTTGCTAAAATTTCCTATAAAAATAATCATTTATGCTTAACTGTGAACAAAATTTACTTAGAAATGATTCTTTTTGAGACCAAAATGATTAAATTGCACAATTCTAGTCGTAAAGCTTGCATTTATGTCGAGACTGCAACCTCAGCTAAATTTTGCAACCCCCAACTGAAAAATTGCAACCTCGAAGTTTGCAAAAAATTTTGGGTGAGGTTTCAATAGAGGTTGCAAAAATTCTATTTGTTGTCCAAAACAATTTTTTATTCGAAATTCGATTTTATGGTCAAAATTCGATTTTTTTTGGCAAAAATTCGAATTTTGGCCAAAGTTCGATACTTTTCTCCAAAATTCGATTTCTGCTCAAAATTTTATTACCATGGTGACTCTTCGGCAGCAATTTTCATCAACTCATGTGATGGCTCACTACAATTATCTGGCATCTGAATCGCTAATACACCACCAGAAACTAGTCCTTTGTTAAAAAGTTTCTTCATAATCTCCACATGCTCTGGAAACCAATGAAATACCGCATTCGAAAACAACACATCCACAGGTTCTTCAGGTAGCCATTTAGTAGCATCAACTTGGTCAAAGTGCACATTTGGTAAGCGCTTCTTTGCTTTTTCAATCATATCTGGAGAGCTGTCGAAGCCTAGTAATAGATTATATAATGTTTAAAACGAATGATTTACCCGAAATTTTGGCATTAGGATAACGGTTGAGTAAAAGCTCGGTAGAATTTCCAGGTCCACATCCGATATCAATGATAGTTTTTGGGGTTTCAAGAGGAATTCGGCTAACCAGATCATTGCAAGGCCTATTCCGATCATCTTCAAATTTCAAATATTGTTGAGCAGACCAATCTTTCATTGTGGAAGTTGTTTTGGCAAAATTTCCTAAAAAATAAACTTTAAGGGGGTGCATTTTGCGACCATTTGGGAGAAAAATTTTTTTCGTAAAAATGACCCTATTGGGGGTAATTTGATGCGAGAAATCGATTGCGCGCACTCCGAAGTGTAAAAACGCCATCTTGATCAATTTTCAGAGCGTCCAAAATCCCATTGCTGCCAATCAACATTCAATGTAACAGGAAGAATAATATCATCAGTCGACGAGGGATCTCAGGCGGCTACTACTGCCGTCTTCTGATGATCGTGGTCTTTGTTGACTACGTGAACAGCTACGCCGCATCATGGATTCACGACGAGAATTTATCGTATTATTATCGCGCTGTGTTTTTAAAATTGCTTGCTGAAAATTCCGGGTTGCAGAAGGGAATGGGTGAATAGAGCGATGCAAAAAAGAATAGGCAATTTTTCACGAAAACTTGATCAAGATGGCGTTTTTATGCTTCGGGAGTGCGCGCAATCGATTTCTCGCATCAATTTACCCCCAATAGAATCATTTTTACGAAAAATTTTTTCAATGCACCCCCTTCAATGTATAGAAATGACTAAAAATAGTAGTTGATAAAATCGTTTACTTTTAATCAATACAGATCCAAAACGCAATAACAGTGCATGTTCTTTGCACATTCTCAACTGAAAATTTCAATTATTATCAACTTGAATGTTCAATTATGTATTATCGTCTTTGATCAAAAAGGACAAAAGAACAATCGATTAAACGCTTTATAATTTAACACAATATTTTACAGGGTGTAGCAAAAAAACGCGATGACCTCAAAAATTGGCAAAATTCGCGTTTTTTTTTTGCTACACCCTGTAATAAATTTATTTAAATACATTAAAAGGAGGAACCATTTATATACCAAAACCGCAAAAAAATGGTGCAATTCGATTTTCTCGAGAAATGAACAAATATCCTCCCATGCATCCCTGTGTGGTCGTTTTTGGCGGGAAAATTAACAGAATTTTCTCGCCAAAATACGATCATGCAGAGATGCCTGCGAAAAACTATATAAACTCGTTGCTTTCATTCAACTTCACCGATCATTGTTCGAATGGCTATCAATGAATTACAAAATTTCCGCTTGAACGATCTCTATAAGATACGACTTTTGGGTGAAGAATTGGAAGCCTAAACCAAAGCAAAAAAGATGAAAAATTGATTTTTTTTTGTTTTCAGCCTGGGGGGATTTTGCATAAGTGCCAGATCTGAAAACCCCTGACGGTCCCTAGATAACATTTTCCATTTCTCGAGAAAATCGAATTTTCACCATTTTTCTGCAGTTTTCAAGTTGTGGAAGTGCGCGCAATCGATTTTTCGGCAAGGGTACATTTTGGACATTTCCCAAGCGGACGTTTCCCAAGTGAAGTGGACATTTCCCAAGTCATTTTTTTACTTGGGAAACGCCCGCTTGGGAAATGTCTTCCTTGCATTTTTTTACTTGGGAAATGTACCCTTGCCGATTTTTCGCATAAAATTACCCCTAAATGGGTAATTTCCTGAAGAAAATAAAAATTTTTTTGCCGAGTTTAGTCAACGTTGAGTAGCGGCAACCAGGGGAACTTGCTCCGAAATTTTAAAGACTAAAATTGAATATTAAAAAAAACTATCTTTCAGAAAACTTTCAAATTACCGCAAAAATTTTAACATTTGTTGGCATTCGACATAAATGCGGAAAATAAACAAAAGAAAGTTTTAAGTGCTCATCGAACAACTTTATTACAGATGTTCTTCTTGATAAGAAACAAGAAATTCATTTTTTTGCCGTCTATGAATTTTTTTAAAAATTTTTAAGAGTATTTTAAATGGATAAAATTTATAAGATAGGGATTAAAAACTGCTAAATGCTTTGCAATCGAATTCAATTTTGGGCGAGTGTTTGAAAAATCTTCATGAATCATGAAAGAGAATTTACCTCGATCCATATTCATTTGTGCTATTAAAAGATTTGATTGACTCCATCATTATAATTTGTGTTTAATATATGTGTTCAATTTTTTCGAAAGTTTTCGAAACGTCAAACACCTTTAACCTGTTTTTGCTAAAACACTTGGGGGGATAAGGGGGATAATCACTTTATTCCGTATCTCCATTTTGTCAGAAATTTCTGCCCAACCCTAATTTTTGTACCATTTTTTTCTTCGAGACTAGTCGGAATCGGTCAAAACCGATCAAACAGGTCGGAACCGTTCGAGACACGTTGGAACAGGTCAGAACCGGTCGGAACGATCAGGACCAGTCGAGACACATCGGAACGGAATGAACGGTCAGGACCCGTCGGAACAGATCAGGACGGTCAGTTGATATTTCGAAACTTGACATTTCGAAACGATTATGGAGTTTAAAAAACATAAAAGTTGATGTTTAGAAACTTTATGTCAATTTAATAGAAAAGTTTCGAAACATCAATCAACCATCAGAACTTGAACTCATCAACAGTAAAACATTAGTCGAGACACGTCGGGACAGGCCAGAACTATCCTGAACGATCAGGGCCGGTCGAAAACAGGTCTGAACGGTTACTTACCATTTGATCTTTGTTGGTGAATCTTATGTAGTCTATAGAAATTGGCTAAAAAGATGTTTTTGTTGATCAGAAAGTTGAAAAAGAATGATAAAAAGTCGCGTTTTTGTAAACAAAGTCAACACTTCGACATGAGAGTAGGAAGCGTTTTACTACTATAAAATGTTTTACTACTTTAAAAGTGTTTTAGCAAAAACAGGTTAAAGGATGCATTTTCACTCTAAGGCGCTATGCACAATCGATTTTTCATAGCAAAATTACCCTAAAATGGTATTTTTCAAACAAATTTTTCGAGAGGTGGTCGCAAATTAGACCTTTAATGAGTGTACAATAAATATAAGGGAGGGGGAGGCAAAAGTCCTCGCCAAGGGGGCAAAAGTCTTGACAATGTCAAAAACGCTGAAAAGGTGTTTTCTCGTCCAGAATTGTCGAGAAAACACGTTTTTGAAATGTTAAGACTTTTGTCCCCTTGGCGAGGACTTTTGCCCTCCCCCCTTGTACAAATACAAATCTGTCACTTCTTTTTACATATTTTTTATGGCTGATTAAAATAAAAAATCCAAATTCCTCTTTTGTCCCAAACGCTAGTTAAAATCCTGTGCCTTGTTACATACAATTTTTTACGATTTTTATCGTAAAAATTTATGACCTCATGTCTACTATTTATTCATTTTTCTATTTGTAGAGAATCGATTAATGAAAAGATTAGTTCCTAACACCACGAGTTTTGGTTTGATTCAGTCGTTAAGGATTTTTTCGAGTAATGTAAGTTGTTGGAAATTTTGTTGACATTTTGAATAATGCCATTTTTAGGCTTCAACCTCGGGTTCTGGTGGGAAATTATTTGATGGAAATATTCCTGAAGGTGAGGAATTTGTTGATAAGCTCTTGGTCATTCAATGGATGGCGTTAAGGCCTCAAAAATTCTTGGAGAGTGGCAGGCAAGTAGCGGGGAGGGGCAATCCGGACAATTACCCCCCCCCGTCAGGAAAAATTTTGAAAAATCATAGGGGTACCCCCTTATATTTTGTCCAAAATTTTTGTGAAAAATTTTTTCAAATCATAAGGTAGCTGTTGATTTTGGTCAAAATTTTGAAAAAATTTGAAAAATTACCACAGGTAGCTGTGAATTTTGGACTTTGGGTCATTGCCCCCCCCCCGTCAGGAAATCCTAGCTACGTGCCTGGAGAGTAGAAGGGTGAAGTAAATAACTGTATTTATTCGGTTACTTAACAGTTAGGAGGACGAAATTCTAAATTTTTGACACCAAAACCGGAGGGAGTACCACACTTGAAAAATTAGAAATTCGATTTTTAATTTTATCCATGGGGTATAAAAGCCGAATTAGCTCCCCAAATTTCATGAATTTATAACATTTCCATGACACAATTTCACCTTTTGAACTCCACTGAATCACCTCTCCAACAATCTTTTCCTTTCACATTTCTCTAACCTGTCAAAGTAAACAAAGAATAGCTAATGCTTGAAACCCACATATACAATCTGTCATCATTGTTTACCCAAAATTTGAATGTCTAATGTCAACATTAACATCATCCCATTTTCAGACAAATTCAAAAAGAACTATGTTAGGAGCAGTGGTCCTGGAGGCCAATTTGTGAATAAAAGTATGTTTTTTTGTTGGAAAATTGGGGAATAATGTGAAATTTGTAGGAAATACCAAAGCTGTGATCAAATTTAATAAAAATGAGCTCGACTGGCTCCATCCAGTAATAAAAGAAAAGTTTTTGGAGAAACATGCTAGTATGTTTACTGTAAATAATGTTGCTGTGATTTCTTCGGATACGAGTAGGTCTCAGGTATGGTAGCCTGTATTCAGTGCAGTGCCGTACCCAGGAGGAGAATACAAGGTGAGCCAAAACAAAACCGTAAGTACTTTTACGTTTTTTGGTGAAAATGTTTCAAAAATCACCTATAAGGGATATTTTTGTTCGATTTTTGAAAAAAAGTTTTTGAAAAATTCGCCAAAAAACGCAAAAGTACGGTTTTTTGCTCACTAAGTAGGGTAATTACCACCTCTAAAATTTTCAAAAGTCTAAAAAAATCATGATCGCCCTTATGATTTTGCCTAAAATTTTGAAAAAAAAGATTAAAAATTCCTATTTGATCCTTCATTATAGTCCGTTTCAGCTCCAACTATAAAAAAACTAGACCCAAAATTCAAAATCCGAAGTCAGCATCCCGTTCGATCTGGCAAGTTAAGCATCGTTGGGCCCTCAGGTTCGATCCAGCGAGGGCAAAAAGTTTGATGTTTACAAAAATCTCTTTTACAAACAATAGAGCAAACATTTTTTTAGCTCAATCACTAATTTTAGGAAGCAAACCTAAAAGAATGTTTTGACAAGCTAAGAAATTTCCTGTTTGAATGTCAACGAGAAATACTCGAAGCACGCCGACCACCGACTGAAGAGGAGCAAAAGATGCTAGACAAAAGGTATTTTGAACTTTGTTGAGACCTCTAACTCATCTGTTTTTTTAGGCTCGAGCGAGCAGCCCGCTGGAGGTTGAAAAATAAACGAATCGAAAGTTTCAATCGAAAAATGAAAAAAATATTATAGTCTAGTTATATTGTTTTGTATATTATAGATTTTCAATAAATTTTTATGCTTGTTTTTCCTGTTTATTATGAGCTACACAGTTTTATGCTGTTTTATATTTTGCTTTATGTTCTAATATTTTCCTCACAGCCTAATTTTGTTCGGTACTGCTAAGCATTAGCTGCCGCAAATGACCGAAAAAATTGGCACTTATACACTATCCCTCCAGGCTGAAAGCAAAAAAATCAAATTTTCATCTTCTTTTGCTTTAGTTTAGACTAAAGGCTTAGGCCTAAGCCTTTAGCCAAATAGTGCATAATTGCCAAAAAAATTTTTCATAAAATTTTCTTAAAAAACCTTATGGGTAGCGTTTTGAAGCGAAAATGGAAAAAATTCAAATTTCGACCATTTTGATTTAATACAATATCCTGAATCGGGGAAGCATTTTCAAGATTAGAAATATGTGCAATCGATTTCCCGCATAAAGTTACCCCCAAAGTGATCATTTCCAAAATAGTAACAAAAACTTAAAAAAATAAATTGACGTCTAGTGGGCTCGCTAATCCTTGGTAGTACCAAAAATTTTTTCGGAAAAATAGCCCTGTCATTTGCGGCAGCTAATGCTGAGTAGTGCCATTTTGTTCTTTTAGATTCTTTGGCATCAAATAAACATCAAGCACATCCAAAATGGGCCTAAGCTGTAAAAGCCATTCTCACGAAGATCAACATAAAGATGGTGATGAAACAAACGGTGAAATTCTGTCAAATGGCAAAAACAAATCCCATAAACATGGACGTAGAAGGAGATCCATGTCCAGTTCATCAAGACTTGTCATGATGCTGACTATGACATTTTTATTCTTTTTGGTAGAGTTAGTCACTGGTTATATTTCGCATTCGATGGCACTTATCGCAGATTCATTCCATATGCTCAGTGATGTTATGGCGCTCGGGATTGCATATGGATGTGTTAAGGTATAATGCTTGACATTTCATATACAAAATACAGGATGGTGCAAAAGTTCCATTTTTTCTATGAATTTTGAACCCAAATTTTTTCATAAAAATGACCCTAGTAGGGGTAGTTTCGAAAGAAAAGTCTAAACCAAAGCAAAAGAAGAATCGAATACACGCATTCCCGAAGCGCAAAAACGCCTGAAAAATGCAAAAAATGACCATTTTCGCTTAAAAATCTAACTTTTTCCTTGAATCAGGGAATCATTTTCAGGCTTTGGGAATGCGCATAATCGATTTTCCCCACTTTGAATTACTCATAAAGGGTCATTTTTAGGAGAAAAAATTGTGGATCTAAAATTCATGTAAAAAGTAACAATAAAGAATAATGGAATTTTTTGTATATTTATAGATAGCCGAGCGTAGCACAAAATCCAATACATTTGGCTGGGTTCGAGCTGAAGTTCTTGGTGCACTAGTCAATGGTGTTTTCTTACTGGCGTTATGTTTCACCATCTTTGTAGAATCTATCACTCGAATTTTTGAACCAGAAATGATCAAAGAGCCGCGCAATGTCTTCATTGTCGGCGTCATTGGCTTGTTGATTAACCTTATTGGATTGACTCTATTTCATGGTATGGGAACTCAACAATTTTTTCATAAATCTATTTAGGTCATAGTCATGGTGGACATGCTCACGCGGACCAAGTTGCCAAGTCAGAAAAAATCCGCACGATGGATGCAGGCGAAATATCGCATTTAGTTGCTTCGCATGAAGATAGAGCTTTTACTCTAGCGGATCTGGAAGCAGCTGAAGATTCGGTTATGATGGAGCCGGTGAAGCGAAAAGCTGGGGGTATGAAATAAGTACCATCAAAAAATTCAGAAATATATTTTAGGACATGGTAGTCAACTCAATATGCGCGGTGTTTTCTTACATGTTTTAAGTGATGCTATTGGCTCAGTTATTGTTATTGTGACAGCGTTGGTTTCTTGGCTTGTTCCGGGCTATGAGTGGTTGAAGCTTTACATGGATCCTGTTCTTAGGTAAAATTAAAGATTCTATTGCAGTTTAGGAGTCTAATCAACTTAAGAGTACGAATTTTGTCTAGATTGAATTCAGGCAAAATTCGCATATTTACGCTTAACCCATACTCCAACACATCTAATTTATTTTTTAGTATGATTTTGGTTGCTTTAATGGTTTTTACCACATTCCCACTAGTCCACGAGACTGCTTTAATTTTGCTTCAAACAACGCCCAACTTTCTCAAGATTGAAGAGCTTAAAGAAGAATTGTTCAAGGTTAGCTGACTTTGTCTGTGTCATTTGACGAAATATTTTCAGATCGATGGAGTCGAAGCCGTTCATGAATTCCATGTTTGGCGGCTTGTTGGAGAAAGGATTATTGCTACTGTTCATATTCGCTATCGTTCACTTCGTGATTATATCAATTCGGCGGAGAAGATTAGAGCTATTTTCCATGACAACTCGATTCATAGTGCAACTATCCAGCCGGAATTTGCGGAGGTAGTTGAATCTTGCACTTTTGTAGTCTTTTATCAATCGTTTTAATGAACAAATTTTCATGCAATTCAGGCAAACTTTGCATACTTGAAATGAAGAAAATTTCGTTCTAGGATAATTCTAGAATCGAAAATTTTCTATTGATTGAAAATGGCTTACTACTTAAGCTTTTCTATGTTTAGATGTCAAGTGATGGTTCTATTAACGAATGCAGCTTTGCTTGTCTCCCAAACAACTGTAATATGACTGATGTGACTTGTTGTAAACCGACTGAAAGACTTAAGGTTTATCTATACCATTCATCATTTTTGACTTTGCCCCTTTTTTTAGAAATCCACTTACTCCTCGCCACGAATCGAAGAAGAAAGCCCAGATAAGAATGCTAGCCAGTAAAAACATCTGATAGCTTTAAACTTTTATACAAAAATATTGTGTTTTTTTGCTGTGCCAATTTTTTCCATATTTATTCTTCTGAACTCCCAACTGTACTCTATAGTCTGATACTTGCTTTTTCGAGTCTTTTAATCTCTTTCAACTNCTTGTTTTAGTTTTTGAAAGCAATATGTGATTTCTGAGCTTTTTTAATAAACTTTGAAGCATTTTGATATCGAATGTTTTTAAAAACGATTAAATTTTGTAAAATGTTTCAAAGATTTGGATTTTCTATGTTTTTTATTTACAGGGTGTCCCAAAAATTTTTTCGTGATTTTTCATGAATTTTGGACCCGAAAATTTTTTCTAAAAATGACCCCTATAGGGGTAATTTGAAGCGGAGGAATCGATTGCGCACACTCCCGAAGCGTGAAAACGCTTCCTTGACCCTGATTCAGAGTAGTCGATTGATGAGAAAATGAAAAAAAATCGGATTTTGACAGGATATTCGACTACCTAGGGTTTTAGCGTAATTACGACCTCCTATTCAACTATGCGCACAATCGATTTCTCGCATAGAAAAACCCTAGGTAGTCAGATATCCGGTCAAAATCCGAATTTTTTTCATTTTCACTTCAACACGCTACCCTGAATCAGGGTTAAGGAAGCGTTTTCACATTTCGAGAATGCGCGCAATCGATTTCTCACATCAAATTACCCCTGTAGGGGTCATTTTTAGACAATTTTTTCCAAAATTCATTAAAAAAATCACGAAAATTCCACTTTTTTGGGACACCCTGTATTTTAGTAAAGTTCTATTAGTGTTATAGATAATGATCTTTCTATTATATTTAAGTCTACCATATTTTTTCTTTATATCCGATACTCTTAGATATTCATTAATTTTTTATAACTCAGGTATCTCATAAAAAATGAAATATGGTTTAAATTCTTCATAACAAAAGAGATACCTAAGGAAAAAAGCTTAAATTAAGCCTAAATCCTTTTCATAGATTTAAAATAGAATCATTCTTCTCCTGAGCGCTAACGCGCTCGGAGAAGAAGAGTAATTCCGAGCGGCGCGTGTTACATGCTCAAACATGGTGGATACTTATGAGTATTGATGGCAGTGTATACTAGGGATGTTATAATTGCCTCCAAAAGGAGAAAAAGCCTCTTTTTTAAAATAAAGATTTGTTGCCTCCTTTTCTAAAAATGAGTTTAACATCCCTAGTGTATACCCATGTATATACTTGCTATCGTCATCTATACTCATGAGTACATTGTCATCTAAAAAATTGATAAAATTTTTTGAGGGGGTACCCCCATAAAAGTGGTGTCGATCGTCTTCTCTCATCATAGCCTACAACTTTTGTATTGGTGTATCCAGTTGAAATTTAACCCCCTTTCCCGAGATCGTCATCAACTACGCACATTACACGTTTATAGTAGTAGGAAAAGAGAATTTTTTAAAGTATATTAAATATCTTTCTGTAAAGCAACATTTATGACTAATTAATTTTTAATAAATATTAATTTACTAAGTACAGAGTTACTAGACCAACGCGCCTTCGGCGCTCAAATAGCGCCTTCTGCATTCATGTTTTTACCCCTAGAGGTGTCATTTCCAGAAAAAATTTTGAAATTTTTTTCACATGGGTGGCTCCCTATTGACTAGTAGCTCCGAAATTTCTTTTACTAAAAACATTTTTTGAAAAGTTAATTTTGTAATATATTAAAAAGACAAAAATTAAAGCAAGTTGACCATTTGAGGAGAAATATAGTGCGTACTATGCTTCAGCAGCGCTAAAATTAATCCTTTTTTAAAAATTTTGTAAGATAAAAAATCACCTGGGTTATTTCCAGTCTGTGTTGGGCCAGAAACCATAAGAATGTAAAAAGTCTGATTCAATGGTGCCACGAAATTTGATGGAATATTCGACGGAGGAGAAATCGTTTGAGTCACTTTACAATAAAGTGTGTTATTCACAACTCCACTATAGATTGTTTGTAAAATGTTGCTTTGAGTATTCTGAAAATGAATAAGTTTGTGTATTGAAAAGATTGTTTTCATAGGTTACTTGATCAATCGGTACATTCAAATTGTACGTTGCTGGATTATAGGTTAAACGGCCCAGAAAAGGAGAGCCGTTATAGGACGCACATGCTGTTACAGTGGCACCATCCTGAACTTTTTTATTTTAGATGATGAACCTAGGCATAGATCTTAAAGGACCCCTCGGAGCTACACACACGTGAAAAATTGTCAAAAATTTTTTTCCTGGAAATACTTTTGGGCGCGGGATCGAACCTGCGCCTTATGAGTGAAGGCCGAGCACGTTATCCTTTCGGCCATGAGTCAAAACCCCATGATATGGTATTCGTTTTGAAGCGCTCGATGAGCTGATCAATGGTAGTGCGTCGGCCTCAGACCTAATAGGTCGAGGGTTCGAATCCCACTAGCGTGTGAAAATTAAAACTAGTGCGATTCGAACCCTCGACTTATTAGGTCTGAGGACGACGTACTACCATTGCACCAAACATTTCCTGGGCTCTTTCCAGACAAGTTTGTCATTCAAAATTTCCTACCATCTGTGCAGCATTGTTAAAACCAAGAGCAACATAAGTATTGTAAGGCGCCGTAACCTGACCTAGAATTTCAAAAATAACATCACCCGAATTTGTTGCGCTATAGCTCATTGCATAAGCACAAGTTTGGAATGGAATACAATTATTCGGTTGAAATAAGCATCCTTTTGAATTACCACATTCTGAAGTTGAGAAGTTCTGAGCTACTGACTCCTAAAATTTTTCGAGTAGCGCTTTATAACATCCAAAAAAAGCAATACTTTTCTTAAGAACATCACAACAAATAATGCAACTACTTCTAATATACTGGCCATTCTAAAAAGAAGATAAACTTCCTGGAGCTACTTGCACAATAGGGGGAGCATTCAAGTCGAAAAATTTTCAAATTTTTTCTGGAAATAATCCCTATAGGGGAAAAACATGCGGGGAATCTGAATTTGACATTTTCGAATCGAATAAATGCTTCCCTGATTCAGGGAAGACCTGTGTATTGAAGCGAAAAGTCGCATTTTGCACCAAATTCAGATTCCCCACATGTTTTTCCCTCTAGAGGAAAAAACATGCGGGGAATTTGAATTTCACATTTTCGAAGCGAAGAAATGCTTCCCTGATTCAGGGAATACTTATGTATTGAAGCGAAAAGGCGCATTGTGCGACTTTTCGCTTAAACACATAGGCCTTCCCTGGATCAAGGAAGCGTTTTTTCGCTTTGAAAATGTCAAATTCGAATTCCCTGCATGTTTTTTTCATTTCCAGAAAAAATTTTTGAAAATTTTTCAATTGGGTGCCCCCCCCCCCCTATTGTGTAGTAGCTCCAAGTTCCTGGTAAACTCAATCAACAAATCTGAATCATGACTGTTTTAAATAAAAGTGGAAGTCTTTTATGATTTGATTTAGGTATAATAAAATTCAATGCATCAAAATGCAGACGAAAGAAGAGAAGAAGCTCCACTGAAGAACGTCCTTTTGCTATTATAGCAAAGTGGTAGATCTCTCGATTTTCAGTTTCTAATGACGATGGTTCGATCTCCGGAGGGCCAAATCTTTATTTAAAAAATAATAAAAGTTTCTAAGGGGAGAGGGAGCTATCAGCATTATAACTTTCGCCACGAATCTCGCCACACTAACTTTCACCACATAACTTTCGCCACTATAACTTTCGTGTCAATAAACATATTAGACTAATTGAGTTGCCTGATTTGCAATAAATATGTATATTGACACGAAAGTGGCAAAAGTTACGTAGCGAAAGTTGATGTGGCGAAAGTTATAGTGCCGAGCTATCCCTGGGGAGGGTTCGATCCACGGAAGGTCAAATCCATGGCGCAATGGTAGTGCATCGTTATTTTAGCGATTCAAAAAAAGTTGTAAAAGTAAACCCAAGAAAAAATTTCATGAAAATTTTTGTTTATCATTAGTTTTCCGTTTTAACCTATGTGAACACTATACAATAGGATCGAAGGTTCGTTTCGCACCAGGGGCCAAATGTTTTTGCATTTTTTATTTTTTGATAATTTTTTCAGCTCATTTAGGTTTTTTCAGCCCGTTGTGGTTGGCACTACTTCAAGGTCGAAATTAGTTACGAGTCATTCGGTGTCCACAATGGTGTAGTGGTCTAGTGCGCTGCTAAGGCTACGACGTCACCGTCACTAGCAAGGGTTCAGTTCCCCTTACGTCCAAAAGATTTTTCCTTGACTGGAGTTTGGCAACACTGTCATCCGCGTCGTTTGGAAAGTCTTAAAGCGAACCTTAGTTTGTGATTGGGCCCCCTAATCCAGAGTAGTACCATAACTTGTTTGAATAGCTAAAAAAAGATTTCGGCCTCCGGAGGATTGAACCATCCCCTTTATAAACTAAAAACTGATAATGTAGAGATCTGCCACTTTGCTATGATAGCAAGAAGAACGTTCTTCAGTGGAATTGTTTTCCATTTTTCCGCCGTGACTAATATCATTAATCTCTAATGCAAATCTCTAGGATCAAAATGTAATAAAATTTAAATCGCTTTTGGTTAATAAAAAAAGTTTTAAAAAGTTGATAAGGAAAATTTTTTTACTTATACAGGGTGATCCACGGGGTCTTTACAGCACATTTTTGAAGATATCTTGGCTTCCAGACAAGGTCTTTCGAAACGGTTTTTGTAGGATTAGGTGGGACAATTCTGGACTTCAGTAAAAAATTTTTTAATTTGTATATAAGAAAAATTACTATTTTTAATTGCAAGACTTTTGCAAGTGAATTTCCATTTTTCCAGTGGTCCAATTTGTTTAATTTTTACATATTCTGAAAGAAAAAATTTTTTCTTACAAAGTTGCCAAAAAAATTTTTAAATATAATTGTAAAAAAATAATGAAAAAAAGAATTCGACGCTAGTGGGATTCGAACTCTCGGGTATTAGGCCTAAGGCTGACGCACTACCATTGCGCCATAGAGGCAATATATTTGCGATTTTAAGATTTATATACAAATCATGTATATTTTTTAAATTTATTTTATACAATAAATTAAAAAATTTTTTTTGACAACTTTATAGGAAAAAAGTTTCTCTTTCAGAATATGTAAAAATTAAACAAATTGGATCACTGAAAAAAAAGAAAATTCACGTTAAAAATCTTGCAATTAAACATAGTAATTTTTCTTATATGCAAATTGTAAAATTTTTTTACTGAAGTTGTCCCAAATTATCCCCCCCCCCTACAACCTAAAAAACCGTTTCGAAAGATCTTGTCTGGAAGCCGAGATATCTTCAAAAATGTGCTGTTAGAACCCTGTGGATCACCCTGTACTTATGTATAGAGGATAAACAGAACTCTGATTTAGTGAGCTGATATAAAAATTTATTTGTTGTAAAACTTATTTATAGTTTAGAATGAAGGCACAAGGTATGTTCAATCACAGATCGAGTCCAATTTTTTTATATGCCACGCAAGTTTAAATAACAATTGTCTGAAAAGAGATCAATTGAGTAGGAAAGTTATCGTCTAAGCAAACATGAATAAAATTGCTTAAATATTTATCGATGATGGAACTGTTATACTTTATGAAAAAATTTTTTCTAGAGTACAATACTTTGGCGGCATTCGGCGCAAAAAACAAGGTTGCTCTTATGATTTTTTATGGGTGGTAAAAAAATTTTCTCCAAAAATATCAATTTTTTAATTTTATACCTATTTTAAAGTACCAGTCTACTTTTGGGGAGTTGGTTCCATGTGAAAGAGCACAAAATTTGAAGCATTATGGAAAAAATAAACGGTGATAGTCACAATAGGTATCCAATAAAACTTTATGTATCCAATGAATTTTTATGTATCAATGGCTTAGGCATAAGTCTAAGTCTTACATTTGTTCAGATTTCAACTTTCGTTTTAATTTATGAACGAATTGAATACGCAAATACAAAACAATCGTCTTGTTTCCTTAGGCACCATTTATACTTCCGTCACACGTTGGATTCCTCATGACTTCTACTACATTTTTCATATATATATGATCCGTTCAAACTGATATGGTTTAAAAATATAAATTTTTTTTCAATAATTTTATTTTCTAAAAAAAATCCGGTGATTAGAGCGTTCGATTGAGCTATCGGGCGATGGAAACGGATTTAAACTTGGAGAGATAGAGCAAAAAAAGTAACTTTTGAACCCCTAAAAATAGGAAAACTCGCTCTATCTTCTAAACCATATCAGTTTGAACGGATCATATATATATGAAAAATGTAGTAGAAGTAATGAGGAATCCAACGACACCAAAACCATTGTAGGAAACTATGGTTTGGGAATTGTGATTTTTTGAGGTTTACTCCTGAAAGTAAGATTTTTCCTAAGATGTGCCTACAAAGACTTAGCTGTAACCACCCCTTAGACAATATTTTTTTCGAAAACTTTTGGTGATTCTTAATAAGGGATATGAGATCTTTCAAAAGATACTTCACGCCGGAACCGGGATGCTATTGTTAAGGGCTTAACTTAAGCCTAAGCCTTAGGCTTAAGACTAAGCCTAAGCCTAAATCTAAACCTAAGCCTTAAGCTTAGACTTAAACCTAAGCCTGTAGCCTAAGCCTTGGGCTTAAGCCTTAGGCTTAAGACTAAGCTTTAAACCTAAGCTTAAGCTTAAGGCTTAGGTTTAGATTTAGGCATAAGGCTTAGTCTTAAGCCTAAAGGCTTAGCCCTGGTTTAGTAGTGAATTTTTTGGTGTAATTTTTGAATTTCGAATATCGAATTTATATGGAGGGGATTTTAGGCTCAAAAGTTTCAGATTTCAGGGGGTAATTTTATGCGGGGAATCGATTGCGCGCACTCTCGGACCTTAAAAATACTTTCTTGACCCTGATTCAGGGAAGGAATCGGTGTATTGAAGCGAAAATCAAACATTTTCGGATTTTTATGAGAAAACCGTCGATTCTTAGGTTTTTATAGGCAGGAAATCGATTGCGCTCACTCCCGTACCGTGAAAATGCTCCTTGATTCAGGGAAAAAGCTAAAAAATCTCAGAAACGTGAGAATGCCTAGAAGAAAAAACAACAGGAAAAACGACGTCAAACAGCAGTTTATGCGGTTTAGTTCCTTCGACAAATGGTACACCTCCCGTACCAGTGATTGACTGTGGATCGAATCCAACAACAACCACTTTCTCATCTCAAGATTCAACCACCGTTAGCCCAATTCCTTCCAATTCCACTTGTGCCGACCAAGAAACTCGCCCAGGTTATTGCGACTACTACAAAAACCTAGGCTATTGCAACCCAAGTTCTGAATGGTATGGTTGGGCCCAAACTTGGTGCTCTAAGACTTGTAGCTTTTGTTAAACATACTTGTATCCAGTCGCTATGAAGTCGTTCATTTTTAGCTCAAGAGCACCAAATTGACATCCCAGGCGGCAAAAAGTATTCACCGACAGTAATAAAAATGATTCTATCTTACCAATCTACAGCCACTCAACTCGGCCGGCTGTGTTGATAAAAAAAAGTCTTATCATTTCCATATAACTTCTTTATTTATTTAATGTGGCTTGTTTCGATATAATCGTTTTTTTCTGTTGGGGTAAATTCCAGTAAAGCATAATAGAACTCATGATTTGCTGTTTAGCGCACTTTTACATTTTGTGCTATTTTAATAGTGTTGAGTTAATACAATTGAACTATTTTAATAGTATTGAGTTAATACTGTTGAGAACGCATTTCTTCGGATTTTATTTTACATTAGTCCTTCTAATTTTCTTATCTACAAACACGGAGGGGGAAAGTGTGGAAAAAAATGGCGACAGAACAAATGAATAAAAGTTTTCGTTTCAATAACACGAAAAAGTATTGTTGTGGAAAAAATTGATTTTCTCGGCAAGGACATTAACAAATTGAATAATTCTTTTTTTTAAAGACACGTTATCTCTAAGAGTTCTATGGGGATGTAGAAAAAAAGAGTTTCAAAATTTTTTGAAACTAAAAAAATCTTAAAGTGTACATTTAAGTTGCGATTTTGAATTTGAATTTCCCGCCAAAACCCTGATTTTCAATGTTGGCGGGAAATTCAAAATCGCAACTCAAAAATCGCCAACTTCAAACGCGATTATCTCGACAACGATAACGATTCAGAATTTACTGTAAAAACAAAAAATGCTCCATTTTTCATGAATTTTCCGAATATATACAAATTATGGCCATTTTGGCTAAATACCATAAAAATATGATTTGAGCCCTTGAGGTTCATAATGGGAAAAGTACCCCAGGAAATCCGACCTGGACAAAAACGAAAAGTATTTTGGATAGGCCCAAGCAAGGGCTAAATATATGGCTAAACATTTCCCACAGACAAATTGCAAAAAATTATTTCACTTTAGTTAAAAATTCAGCTCTTTTTTAGTTTTGTGTAAATATAATTGTTGTGTTTTTGGAGTTGTACATAACGAGCTGAATTTTTATGGACATATCGAAAATCTAGTGCAAATTTAGTCATTTTATACAGAGCAAAAAATTATTTCACTTTAGTTAAAAATTCAGCTCTTTCTCCACTCAAGGAAAAATAAACTCTTATTGTAAGCCGGTGTTATAGAAAAATGTTAAGTAGAGTATGGCTAGAAAAATGACAATATTGATGATTTTTACTGTTCTAGCAAAAATTTGGAGCAAATTCCTAAGAAAATTTAGGACTTTGACCAATAAAATGAGTAAATATGTCAACAAACCGTTTTTTGTCTATTTCCAAGACTTCTTGAAGTCTAAATTAAAAACGGATAGCACCTTCCTATAGTAAAGTGGGGTCGAGGAATCGATTGCCGTCGTTATTTTCCAGTGAAAAAATTGTGTTTTGGGACTTTGACCAATAAAATGGGTAAATATGGTCAAAATCCGTTTTTGGCTGTTTCTAAGTCTTCTTGAAGTCTAAATTAAAAACGGATAGCACCTTCCTGTAGTAAAGTGGGGTCGAGGAATCGATTGCCGTCGTTATTTTTCGGTGAAAAAAATTGTCTTAGGGGCGTTTTGGCGAAATTCACATTGGGTACCCCTATGTTCATGTCAAAAAAAGTATTTATGGAGGATCTCAAAATTTTTTGGTTTTATTTTCTATGTATCAAGCTTGCTTAGATCTATGTTTGTGCAAAAAATTAGAGTGCACTACCTTATAGTTTAGGAGATAGAGCATTTTTTGTGAAATTTTTAGGGTCAAAAATCAGTTTTCCTGATCTAAGTATGGGTTCCTGAGGTCGCCGATCGTCGTTTTTGGCACTTTTGTGTTCAAATCGGGGTCGAGGAATCGATTGGTGTCGGTTTTATGCAAATCGGAGTCGATCCTGAAAAATCGATTTTTTGACCTCCCTACCCTCCAGGTCCACAGGGGTGATGTTTCAGAATTTTTTTCTCTCGATTCCGTGATCAGGGACCAATATCCTATCGATTCTATTGGACACAAAAAAAATCCCTGACCCTTGACCCTTGACCCGCGACTCTTGGACCAATGAGTGATTCTTACAGAGACTGTGTCTTAACGTTGCCCAGATATATGCATTACAAAAAAGGGTAAAATTTGGCAAAAACTCGAAAATTGGGTACCCTGTATCTTGGCCGCCAAAATTCTTGCATTTTTTCCAATAAGTCACATGTACACTTTAAGATTTTTTTAGTTTCAAAAAATTTTGAAACTCTTTTTTTCTACATCCCCTTTCTATTGGTCAAAAGTCGAATCTTACAGAGATGGTGTCTTAAACATCATCTACGAATCGAGAGCTACAATTTTGTGCAAAAAGTTAGCCGTCGAGCATACGTCATTTATTTCAAAAACATGTTTGAATTTTTGAACTATTCGAAATTTCAAAAGGGTGTGTAGCTCGAAGTCTTTGTCCGGTTTTCATGGTCGACCCCCCTCAAACGATTCCTTTCGATGCGAGCAACAATTCTACGCTCCGCTTTTTTGTAATTCAATCAAAAAAATTTATAATTTTTTACGAAAAACTGTCCAAAAAGCATGTTTTTTGGGAAAAATTATAAATTTTTGATTGAATTACAAAAAAGCGGAGCGTAGAATTGTTTGCCATCGAGGAGAATCGTTTGAGGGGTCGACCATAAAAATCGGACAAAGACCGAGCTATACACCCTTTTAAAATTTCGAATCGTTCAAAAATTCAAACATGTTTTTAAAATA